>JANIWU010000022.1:0-131693 GCA_030705145.1 Hagleromyces aurorensis | reverse complement strand
TATATAAATTTTAATATTTTTTAAAAAATTATAAAAAATATATTTTTTATTTTTAATATTAAAAATATTATAAAAAAATTATTTTTTTTTTTATTGATAAAAAAAATTACATTAAAAATATTATTAAAAAAAAAAAAAAAAAAAATATAAAAAATATATAAAATTATATAATATGTATAAATATAATAAAAAAAAAAAAAAAAAAAAAATAATAATAAAAAAAAAAAAAAAAAAAAAAAGATTAAAAAAAAAAAAAAAATTTATAAAAAATATAAAAGTTTTTTTTTTGGGGTGGGGTGTTTTTTTTTTATATTTTAAAAAAAAAAAAAAAAAAATAAATTTTTTTTTTATTTTTTAATAAAAAAAAATTTAAATAAAAAAAAATTAAATTATTATTAATTTTATAATTTAAAAAAAAAAAAAAATTAAAAAAAATCACATACAGGCAAAAAAAAACCCCCCCCCCCCCCCCAATGACGATATTCTTGATCCACCTGAGGTTTCATCAAAATACGCACAAGCACGTGATCATTGTGTCTTGATCAAAATTAGAGGAGTAGCGATAATATAAAACGACAACGCGGTCGTCCAGCCGAAAGGAGTATCGCGTTACCTACGGTTGACAGGCTAAAGGTCCCCCACTCTCAATGGAAGACCTAGACATCCCGACGGATTGGCTGTACAAAGGGAAACGGCGCACCAAGAAGGCTTCCTCGTCGAATAGCGATGCAACCAAGTTAGCGGGAATTAGCGGAACAGGTGCGCAGGCCCCTAGGAGAGGTAGATCGGTTTCGGTTTCAAATGCTGCCATACATAACAAGCATTCAAATTCAAATTCGCATGCAAGCCAGTCCTCGGCAACGAAGCAGGGTGATGGGTCATCTAAGGAGCAGCTCCCAAAACCCGTCGGAGGGTTCCCATTCGTACCTAACGTGAGCACGGATTCTGAGCCAAACTCTGTCAGTCCTCGTACTTCACGGTCATCAGATGACCAGTCGTCTTCGACATCGTTGAGACGAACTAATTCGTTGGGCGAAAGATCCAAAAAGTCTCTTTTCGGCTCTCTATTTGGAAGAAGATCCTCTCATTCAAATGGCTCGGGCGCTTCCGGTAAACCGAAGTTGACAGTCACACAGACCCCTACTATGTCGCCACAAGAACCTCCTGAGCCTGTAAGCCCGAGTGTGTGGTCACCACAGCAAGCAAGTGCCCCAGAGACACATCTGGGATCACCAGAAAGAATGGTTTTAAACAAGAATCCAAATCGAAAAACCATACCAATTCAGGAATTGTCGAAACTTTCTTTGAAACGTGTTACATTTGCCGTAGATAAGTTTGAAACGGATCCACCCCAACAGTTACCATCGAGGAAGCCCAAACAGGGCGATGTTTTGGTTCCTGATGATATGGTAAGTGACGTTCCTTCTATATCTATGGGTATTACCAACACACAAGCATCAAATGGTAAAAACATATCTATGACTAAAGAATCTAAGGAGTACAAACTGGCTCTGGATAACTACAAGCGAGCTCTCAAGGAATCGGAAAAGCATCAACAAGAAGCGCATTTTGCGGCACAAAGGATTGCAAATGAGGTTGCCAGTTACAAATCATCCACACTACCATTCTCGTCATTAACTGCAAAAATTGGAGCGCAGGGACACTCATCGGCATCTGGGGCAAGCGCCATCGATACTGGAGAAAATGAAACGAAATTAGATGCCAAAGTTGCGAAACTCGCCATCGATATGCCTATTCATATGCATGAGTACCATTTTGATAATTTGGATGACGGAACCAACACAGCTATTGGTGACAATCCAAATCATGGCGGAGAATTGACTTTGGACGTTGTGTATACTAGGTGTTGTCATTTGAGAGAAATATTACCAATTCCATCAACTTTGAGACAGGTCAAGGGTAAAACGGCTCCTTTGCAGATTTTGAAGTTTTTGAATCCTAAGCCAACATTGATTGATGTACTTTCTTTTAGTGACTTTTTGGCGGTGGTACCAATTCATACGGTTATTTTCGATAATGTTGCATTGACGGGTGATATGTTCAAAATTATCATATCATCATTGGTTAACTCTCCTGTATTAGAGAAGCTTGGATTAAGAAACGTTGTAATTGATGTGGAAGGATGGAAATTGTTGTGTAAGTTCTTGATGAGAAACAAGTCCATTACGAAGTTAGACATTTCGCAAACCAAGGTAAAGAGCGACTTACCAGAAAACTTTCATAGAGACTCTATGGACTGGGATCTATTTTGTGAGGTCTTGCAGAAGAGACCGGGTAAAGCAATAGAGGAGCTTCTAATCAACGGTGTGAAATTTTATAGAAATCCAATTGATCAGTTCGAGAATCTCCTGAACTCATTGGCTAAGCAGAATCCAAACGGTAAATTGAGGTTAGGTGTTGCCACATCAGATATAAATATTGACTGTTTGAAAACTTTATTCAATTGGATGTCACAATATAATGTCCAGGGTGTTGACATGGCATTCAATGACTTATCAAATCTGGTAAAGCCAATGGTGAGCAAACTATCTGCTTTGAGCTTTACAAATCTGGAGTATTTCACATTGAATAGCACATGCATTAATAATGGGTATGATTTGGCTTTATTGTTAAAGCATTTAGCACCACTTCCAAAATTGAAATTCTTGGATATTAGCAACTTATCCCAAACATTTCCGGATGTATTGCCATATTTATACAAGTATCTGCCCAGGTTTCCAGTTTTGAATAGGCTGCACATGGATAATAATAACTTGTCTTCGAGTCAGATCTCAATGATATGCACTATCCTCGTAAAATGTGAATCGATATCACATGTTTCCATGCTTCAACGTCCTCCTTCTGGTAGTGATCCAAGCAATACGACTGATGACAAATCTCTAAAGACTTTTTCAACGAATGCTATTTCAAGATCATATTATGGTCTAGTTAAGGAGTGTCCAAATTTGGTTAGCTTAGACGTTGACTACGACAACATATCTGATGAAATAAAATCAAGGATTGCAGTCCAACTGATGCACAACATGAACAGGCGGATTGATGCCAATTTTCAAATGGATGATGCTACTACACAGGACGACCTTCTTTTTGATGGCTCTCTTCTTGCCGAAACTGCAGAAGATGTTTTGGAAAAGATTAACAACTCCAACGGAATGGAGACGGATGCAACTAAAAGATACTTATTCAAAAAATATCTGGAAAAACTGCGCAAGGTTCTTGATAAAGTACAAAGAACCATTGATAATATGTTTGAGAAAAGAACCGCTAGTGAGTTACCTTTGCAAGAAAAGGAAAATCTCGTTAGATTGTTGTTGTTGGAAAAGAATTTATCGAATATTTGGGACATCTTTTCTGGAATCCCTCAAGCTTCTGAAATTTTACAACTAGAGAACCATTCATCATCATCATCTACATCCTTGGCTAATGTGGCGAGACAAAATGCTAATAATTTAGGTTTGAAACACGTCGACTCATCTGTCAATATTGCTCATAACACAGTCGATAATGAAATGTCTGTGAGACCACACTTAATGGCTACTGAATCAGGTAAAGTGATAGATGTTTACACCGGAAAACCTCTGTTATTTAGGTCATCATCAAGTACTTCAGTTGTAGGCAAGAAGCAAAAGGAAGAAGAAGGTGAATTTCACAGGTGGGGATTTTTTGTCCAACAACAGAGAGACATTTATCCGGATCACGAGACAAGAGTTGGTGAACATTCGACAAGAACGGAAAAGAGTTCGCAAAGTCCATCTCCGACCACCGAATCACCATCAAATGGGACAGCTACTCCCAAAATCATTACAAAGATTCCAACTGGTGCTGATCTACGAGAAGCAATCATGAAAGCAAAGGGTATTGATTCTATAGAGGATCTTATTCAGAATGTAAACAAGAAAGTGGTTGGTTTGGAAGGAATATACGGAAATTCCCTTAAAGCAGCGGAGCAAAAACCAGGTGAAGAGAATCAAAACAGTAGAAGTTCATCTGGCAAAACTTTACCATCTACTGAGGTACAAAAGTCATCACCTGAGAGTAACCCTTTCAGAGAGACTACTGGTGACAAGGCCGGAAATGAGGAGGCTGTTAAAGAAACCTATGATAAACTGTTGAACAATATATCGATAACAATGGGCCGTCCAACGAAGTCCTAATATTCTGTCATTTCTTTTATCATGTTTGACTTATTTATAACTATACTTCCTTAGGTATAGGCTAACGGAGCTTGTTTAAAAGACCAATGGTTAATGGATAGTATGTATATGCACATACATATATATATATATAACAATTTTTTTCGGATTATATCCTGCTTATTCTTGTGGTATTTTTGCTCGTGTTTACATTTAGTAAGTGTATTCAGCTTTAATATTGCAGAAGGCTTAATGAAAGGAAAAGTAAATGGGAAATTGAAAATAAAAAATAATTGTCTATAAATAAAAATAATTGCTAATAAATAGTGATTCCGAATAAATAATCAAGTCTAATGAATTTTAGACTATCTGTGAAGTTTTTGAACATGAAGAATATAGACTGTCTTAACATAGCTGTCGGAGACCTTCAGCATGACATTTTTGAAGGGATACATCCTTCTATCCCAATAACTTTAGTTGTTTAAAAACCTTTTCATATTGCAACGAACTACTGAAAACTGCAAAAGATTTTTGCATTCTGTACAGTCCAAATAACCCTAGAGTGCATAACGTAACAATCGCATTTGACCATTTACGTCTGGTGTTCAATTTTTTGATATTTGCGTACTGGCAAATACCCGCAACGATGTGGTAAGTCCCGAACCATATCAATAAAGTTAGTGGCAAAGTTCCACCAACCCATTTGATCCAGTCGTTATCGTTTTTTAGAATCCACTTAATATAGTCAAAATCGATATCCACTTGCAACGATTCAGGGATAACTTTCATAATATTTGCGTGGTATATCAACAGAGGTGCAAACAGATAACCTGTCAATACTTGTGGAGATGTCCCAAAAGTCTTGTTGATGCCGACAAAATAGCCTGAAAGCCCACCGCTTAAGCCAATCTTTCTCTGTGATTGGCGGTCGGATTCTTCAGTTAATTTGAACTTCTTGACCTCAGAAGTCTTCTTTTTGGCTAACCTATTCTTTTTTGTCCAAATTTGCCAGATACGAAGGATTGCCCCACTACCGAGGTGTGTCAGCATTGAAAAGAGGAGTAGTTTGGAACTGAAACCTGGTAAAAGTTCACGTACCATCATGAGAACATCGTCAGCAGCACCTGTTGGCTCAATAGCTGGTACTACTAGAGTGTTGAATGCATGAAGGGGAAAATAGAGGGCGAAAGGAAAGACCGAGTATTTCTGGACTCTCCTGAGACCTATGGAAATGGATCTACCGGAAATAGGGAATAATGGTATTCCAAAGCCTTTAGATTTGTTTTCTAGATCATCCTTAACTTCTGATTTGTCAATAGGTTCTGGCGTCACTTCATTGAGTGCCATTATGAGGCGTTCTCGTGTTGTTTATTACTGAGTCCCTTTACTCTTTGGTTTGTTTCTGATCTTCCACTGTATAAGTATATTTTAGATTATAACAACAGTAAGTCATCTATGCGTTCAGAAAAGACCCGAAAAAAGTGATTCTTTTAAGAGACCAAACAAGTGTTGGAAAGCTGTACTTGGTTGAAGATGAAGTCACTACCGAAATGGTGTCCACCATTTTCAAGCATCAAACAAGATCCTACTACAGGTGAGGATGTCTTTTGCATATGTAAAAAACCTGACAACGGCGATCTGATGGTCGGCTGCGATGGCTGTGACGACTGGTTCCACTTCAAATGTTTGAAAATACCTGAGGAGTACAAAGATCTTGTATTTTCTTTCTATTGTCCGTACTGTCAAGCTGGTGTTAGTGGGCCAGGCGCCAAGCCAGAATACACAGGCGAGTTACCAACGACGTTGTGGAAACACAAATGTCGTCTAGAGAAGTGTTACAAAGAATGCGAACCAAATAGCAAATTTTGCTCTAAGGAGCATGGAAGAGAATACATGGAGGGGTTGCTTTCCAGGCTTCGCGTAGAAGGGACAACTGAAGACGGGAAGAAAAGCTTGGTCAAATCTATGGTGTCAGCGAGTTCTAAGTCGGCGTTGGCAGAAGATCAGGACGATCAAGACGCAAAAAATATTCAGAGTAAAATATTCCGTACACTGGGGGGGAGTGCATTCATTGACCGACCCATTGATGATGGCCAATATCGCGAACTACACCAAACTACTGTCTTAGCAGACACCAGGCTAAAGGAATTGAGGGATGAGCACAGAGAGATTGTACAGGTACTGGTACCTGCAGTAAAGCAAAAACTTGATAAGCTTTTGGTTTACTTAAAATGGCTTGAAGAGGTTAATCTTAAACTATTCCAAGCACCAATAGAGCACACTGATGAGACAGAGACGAAAAAGATCAAGAAAAGAAGGGCAGTGAAAAAGCAGCGAAGAACACATATATGCGGTTATTTGTCGGACTGGGGCACTATTCCCACCACAGTAGCGCAGTTTGTCTCTGACTACAATTCTCTTGAGGACAAGGATAGCACTCAATTACATGGCGTTTGCATCAAGCTAAGATGTAACCGACATGCAGACTGGTCTAACGTTGATTTGGAACAGCTAAGACAGCAGTTGCGGTCTCTGGAAGCGCATGGTGAGCGGTTAGACTTACTCATTCGCGCAAGACAGCAACAAGTCCACATCCAGTACTACGAACAGCTGCTAGTGGTTAGTGATTCAGATGCATCTGCAAAATAAATCCTTCTGGAAGTACTTGCAGAGGGTGCAGTACCCACTGTGGACCTCTCCCCGGAAACTGCAGAGTTCCCATGACGCCTGAAGTCTTCGCGATGTACCAAAGAAGTATCAATGGTTTACTGGTGCGTCGAAACTGTATTGGCATTGCGCTGCGGCGCATTGCGCACGGAAATACTGCACAACGTCTGCGCGCATCACGAGATGACGTCCATATCTCGAAAAGCAAAGTCTTCACCACGCGACATGGTTTGCGCATGCTGAGCATGCCGCATCCAGCAAAACAAGACCCTCGTGGTCTTACTAATGTCCTAGAGCTGGAATTATACGATTTACTGCACCATATTCCGGTCCTACAAAGGCCGAAGTTTGCCTTCTCTTTTCTGCTACTGCTGATTTGTACTTGGACTCTCTCTTGGTATTTCAGGTTTTCGCTGATAACGTCGTACGACAATTGAAGACACTACGTCTGGTGGTGCTCGACGTTCCAACTACCATCCAATATGCCTAAGAAGAACAAGGTGGAAAAGATTGCTCTGGGAATCTTTGCGTCGTTATCACCGATCAATGTAATATCATTATAACCACCAACAGTCCTTCTGTTGCTAAGGAAAGGTACCTCTACGTTCTGCAGTGTTCCTTCTTTTCCGGCGACAGCTGAAAATTTCAGAGAATGCGCAGGGCTTCGTTTAAGAATACAGGAGAGCTAACTCATTAGGCATGATAAAGAAAAGGTATTCTATAGGGATTAAGACTATAAAAGGAGAAAAAGTGATTTTGCTAATCTGGGGGAACCTGCCTGGGCCTTTTTCCACTCCTTGACTATATATATTTTCTGTGACTTTCTCTGCAGACTTTATAAAGAAGTTGCATTTTCTGCTTTCTCATTGAGGAACAGTACTGGTTCAGAACCGAAAAAGTGGAAGCAATAACAGATTCAGAGGACAAGGACCATGACAAACGACACTAAGCGCAACAAGTTGAGAAACGAGGAATATAAGATTTGGAAAAAATCTGTTCCTTCGTTGTACCAGCACATCTCCAGCATCCAGCCAAAGGTCGACCTTAGAGCAGAGAACCTAGACCGTCTTAACAAGACAGTTGAGTTCACCAACAAGGTGGTGCCAGACAAGAAAAAAGGGACCTTGGCGACGAGTCTCCTTTACTCTTTGGGCAGCGATATCTACGAGATTGACTGTGTCTTGCCATTGGGCACGTTTTTCAACTCAGAATCTGGTGATGAGAAGTTGCCAGACCCCGAATATGGCGATGCTTTTAAGAATATCGAAAGCAAGACCGTAAAGAGTAAGTGGTCTTTCCAAGGTGAAACAGTCACAAAGATGAGCCATTTGGGCGAGTACACAGGTGATAGCACCTTGTTGGCAATGGCTTCGAACGGCTCCTTGGCATGGTTCAGGGAGGGGGTCAAGGTTCCAGTGCACATAATGCAAGAGATGATGGGACCAGGTACCAGTTTTAGTAGTATTCACTCTTACACGAGACCAACCTCCTTGGCTGTGTCTGACTTTGCGCTCTCCGCCGATTTTGAAACCGTGGTAAAGTCCCAAAGCAATGGATCAGAAGAGGAAAGCATTTTGAAGATTGTTGACAATGCTGGAAAGCCAGGCGATATGTTGCGTAAAATCAATGTCCCAGGAACGACAGTAACTCATTCTGTCAGATTTTTTGACAATCACTTGTTTGCATCTTGTTCAGATGACAACATCCTTAGATTTTGGGATACCAGAACCGCTGGAGAACCATTATGGATCTTGAGCGACCCTAACAACGGTAAGTTGACATCTTTCGACATTTCACCAGTCATTGACACCTTGTTCGCTACAGGATCTGACACAGGTATCGTTAAGCTATGGGATGTCCGTGCAGTTGCCGCAGCCACGACCGACTTGTCCAACAGACAAAATGGAGAGGATCCAATCCAGAACGAGCTGGTGAATCTTTACCACTCTGGAGGTGACTCTGTTGTGGACGTGAAGTTTTCACCAACTTCTCCTTCGGAGTTCTTGACAGTTGGTGGTACGGGCAACGTTTACCAGTGGGACATGGAGTACTTCTTCTCTCAACATGACGATGATAACGAAGACGAAATAGAGATGGCGGGAACAGAGGAGTTGCAGAGCCAATGCTTGAAGTTCTTCCACACAGGAGGCAGTAGAAGATCAATTGGCAATGTTTCAAAGAGAAACACTGTCACATGGCATCCTGTAATTGACGATTTAATCGGTACTGTTGACCAAGATGCGTTATTGACAGTGTACAAACCCTTCACAGGCAGAGAGCCAACCGAAGAGGACGAAGAAGAGGGCCAGGAGGCTAGTTCTGGAGAGAAGGCCTAGATTTGCATCTAGCACTATTTATGAGTATTCGACATTTAAATAATTTGATATAGTATTGGGTATACTGAGTTTAATATGTTTCTTTTTTTAAGTCGCTCTATATTGATTGGGCGTAACATTTTTTATATTGTGTTGTCTTTGGCAACTGTTCTGATGAAAGGGAACGCTAACAAACTAAAAAAACACACACAATTATAAAAATATCAATACCTTCAAAACCATACCATCAGGCTAAAACCAGCCTATTTTTGTTTAAAAAGAAGCCCTGAATCAAATGGTTCAGAACAAGTTTAAAGTAGTAAATATCCTAAATAGTGTCTCGCTGCTCCGAAACAGACTTGAAGATTTCGCAGTGACCGTTGATTTTTCAAGCATTTAAAAGCTCACTTTCCAGTTTTGGAGTAACCGAAAACTATGCTGGTGAGCCACTACGTGCGGTTGTTTTTAAATTTATTACACTTTCGAATCCTTTTTGTACCTTGGTAGGTAACGGACATACGAGTTGTCGTTGCCTTTACTACAACACAACCAGAGGAATTTTAAATTAATTTAGGCACTCAAATAATTCAGAGCTGATCCTATGGCAACGCTGTAAAAATTCGCCATTTTGTTGTACTGGCGAATTTCCCGCGCCTTTTGAGTACACACATATGTTACCCGCATTTTAAAGTTCAAAATGAGGATGGGAACAGATCACCGAATCTCTTGGATACACCGCAGTAATGCAAAATGATCCAGAACCGTCTCTGGATATACAATTCGGAGATCAGGCCTAAGAAACCCAAGGCATAACTATAGATGAGGTTGATAAGCAAAATATAAGTCATTGGTAGACTAATATTAAAAAGACTTACTTCGAAGTTCCGTGAATTTGTGGTTTTCATTATATTTTTGATCCAAGCCCTATCCTTCCATTAGCACGGACATATCGACGAAGTTATAGGGACAAACCTAATACCAGCTGGTAAAAAGAGAAGGACTTTGGAAGACCCTTCACTGCTACATAGTACAAGAAAAGGACTACTTGACATGGCATCTCTTTTCCGGCCTCCAGAGTCAGCTAGGAGAAATGGGAAATCACCCAAACTAACTCTTCCATCCAGGATGATCAACAACAACATTTCTAATGGTAATAACTTGAAGCTGAACACAGATAATTTGAATCTACAGAATACCCCAGCAACACCATTTACAAGTGGAATTACACCACCAAACACTGCATCACCTCAGAGCTCGTCAAGCAACCAACACAATATATATAACGGGCCATACTCAGCAAACTCGTCAACCTCTGGTAGCTCAAACAAAACACTGAAGAAGAGACCAGTCCCTCCTCCTTTGCCAGCTTTGGTGTTAAATAACATGGCAACCGAGGATTCGATGGGCAGCACAAAGAGCGGGCTTACACTGACTGATTCGATGGGCAAATTGCAATTGGCAGAAGGTGGCTCATCAGATGCGGACCACAGATCAATTGGCAAGGGCAATAACATGCCATACCTCAAGAATGAAAACAACGTCTCTGTAGATTCATATCCGTCGACTGTAATTTCTGCTTACGATCAGTCGAGCAATAGCAACATCACTAGTCCTTCAAAACCAGAGACACCTCTGTCCAGTGACAAAATATTTCTAGACAAAGATGTTGATCAGTTAGAAGAAAGCCAATGGAAGTATGAACGGTTGAAGAACGAGATCGTAACACTAGGCATGCTAGGTGAAGGCGCTGGAGGGTCGGTGGCGAAATGTAGGCTCAAACATGGTCAAACAATTTTTGCATTAAAGACAATCAACACCTTGAATACGGATCCTGAGTATCAGAAACAGATTTTTAGGGAGTTACAATACAATAAAAGTTTCAAATCCGACTACATTGTGAGATACTATGGGATGTTTACGGAAGAATCTAACTCGTCGATATATATCGCGATGGAGTACATGGGAGGCAAGTCATTGGAGGCAGTTTACAAGAGTTTGCTCAAAAGAGATGGCAGGATAAGTGAAAAAGTGCTAGGGAAAATAGCAGAGGCAGTGTTAAGGGGACTATCTTATTTGCACGAGAGGAAAATCATTCACAGAGATATAAAACCTCAGAATATTCTGTTGAACTACAAAGGACAGGTTAAGTTGTGCGATTTTGGTGTTAGCGGAGAGGCAGTGAACTCTCTAGCGACTACCTTCACTGGCACTTCGTTTTATATGGCTCCCGAAAGAATTAAAGGTCAGCCATACAGCGTTACATGTGACATATGGTCGCTCGGGCTGACTTTATTGGAAGTTGCGCAGGCGGAATTTCCGTTTGGCTCTGATAAAATGACAGCCAATATTGCACCCATCGAACTCCTCACACTCATACTAACATTCACACCTGAGCTGAAAGATGATCCTGACTTGAACATTATCTGGAGTAAATCTTTTAAATCGTTTATCAGCTACTGCCTGAAAAAAGAAGCACGAGAAAGGCCTTCACCCAGACAAATGATACAACATCCATGGGTACAGGGACAAATGAAGAAAAAAGTAGACATGGTTAAATTTATTAGGAAATGTTGGGAGGACGAGATTGATTGATAGAAATCATAAATAAGAAAAATATGGAGGCACGAATAATAATGTAGTTTGCACAGCTTGCACAGTTAGTAAATTTAAAATTTAATTTAATTCCTAATACACCATATGACAAAGCTTTGATTTGGATATTAACTATGTTTTAGACTTGGCTTATCCGTCGAAGATGCTATTTAATTTGATTATGCACGTTAGTTATTACAATTTCTACTTTTCAAAAACCATGAAATTTGGATTATTTCAGGAATACGGCAATGCAGAATGGTATAATCTGTGAGAGTTAGTCCGAGAAGCACGCTTTGCTGACAGGGTCTTGATATAAATTATCGTATCATGTGATTATAGAAGTTCTGCTGGAAAATTTCACAGAGACGATCCTATATATAAAGAATCACCTGGAATTCTGCAAGCTGCAGTATAATGTCATCCAAAATCATTTGAACATATAACACTATATTTCCAAGTAAACTAGAGATTTGTCTCGTTTATTGGTATTTTGGTAGCTAGAAAGAGATACATTTGGTAATTTATTATGCAAGCTTATCGTTCGATTCTGAAAACTGGCTTCAGAGGTTCGTTGCGCCCTGTAGCCACCATACCTACCACTCAAGCCGTTAGATACCAACCACTATGGTCCCAAACCAGACTATATTCAGAAAAACCTGAGAAAGAAGCAGAAACACAAAAAGACACCAAGGAAGAAACTCTAAACGAGCAAGAGAAGGAGGTTAAACGCCTGGAAACTGAGCTTGAAAAGAAAACAAAAGAGGCTGCAGAATTGAAGGACAGATTATTGAGGTCTGTTGCTGACTTTAGAAATCTTCAGGAGGTAACCAAAAAAGATATACAGAAAGCTAAAGACTTTGCACTTCAAAAATTTGCTAAGGACTTACTAGAATCAGTTGACAACTTTGGTCACGCACTGAACGCCTTCAAAACAGAAGACCTCGAAAAGTCCAAGGAGATCAACGACTTGTACACGGGCGTGGAAATGACGAGAGATGTTTTTGAGAAAACCTTGAGGAAACATGGCATTCAGAAACTGGATCCTATGGGCGAGCCATTTGACCCAAACAAGCACGAGGCTACCTTCGAGCTTCCACAACCGGACAAAGAGCCAGGTACCGTTTTCCATGTCCAACAGATCGGGTTCACTTTGAACGATAGAGTCATTAGACCAGCCAAGGTTGGCATTGTCAAAGGCGATGAGAACTAATGCTTCCAAAAACAACCGTTCTGATTTTTCCTAATAATAAGCCCAAGACACCCTGGAAACACTCTGTGTTGGGATATAGTCTCCAAAGCCATCCATCCACTGTGGGCTGATATGAGGGAATATCCACGAGCTCATAGGCATGATGGCACACGCTCCCGATTTGTGTACTTGTACATACGAATAGTAAATACTACACTCAATCAATTAAGCCCGAAAACCACATCAGAGTTTGCAACTAAAGTAAGCTTTAACCATTGGGAACAGGGACCAAGCCATCTCTGCTTAAGTTGAACAGAGTTTTAGATGGCCATTCCATACTGCGGTGTATGGGTGTATAAATATGGCTGTTGGGTAATTTCTAGGCTATCCAGATTCATGCCGGTAGTGTCCTCAATTCAATATTTACCGTTGTTAAATATCATATATCAATTTTTTGCCATAAATTTTAATGGCAGAAGCTCTAAATGCAGCACTATAGCAACAAATTTCAGCTGAATCATTTTTGGCGTTTGCCGCGCATCAGGGTCGCAAACGGCATGTGACAAGCACGTGAGTATGTGATAAGGATGTTGAGTTTTAACCTCTTTTGGAGATGTGAAGAATAGAAACAAAAATAGAAGATCCTGCAATGGGCTAAAACACTAAACAAACAGGTTTGGCTGTACCGCGAGTTGCAAGAAACATAGGATTACTGCAGACAGTGAACCAAAAAGAGAAATAAATATTGAGAACACGTCCTGTACAACAACAATTGTTTCTACGAACAAAATATTGGAGCAAAAGTCATCATACCACAGGACTTCAAGAATTTAGGAATTCTTTCTTACGCTGGACAGCTTTATTTACTGAACTCCTTCGAGCAACTGTGTATGGAAGTATTCATTAATGTCATAGCACCACACACATACGAACGAACTGAACAAGCTTTGAACGTAATCTAGACAGAATATTTTAGATCGGACTAGAGTCGCGTGGAGGTTGACCCAGAAGCCCCATAACAGAAGACAGCTCATACCTTGAGCGGAACTAAGAGAGGGGGTTGAACGCGTTAAAGGTAGAGACATACTGCATTTTTACAAAAAGAGTAACACCTAAGAAGTGGGCAGAATATGACCACAGTGCCCCATCGCCACACGTACTACGGGGGCGAAAGCCTAGTTGGTACCCCGGCATTATCTGCCTTCATATCGGACCCCATGTCGGAGGACAACCCATCGAAAACCAAAAGGAAACATGTAACGTTTGGCCCATACATTGTAGGCTCGACACTAGGTGAGGGAGAATTCGGTAAGGTAAAACTAGGATGGTCGAAAAGCTCAACGTTGTCCCTGACTGAGTCACCCAAACAAGTTGCGATAAAGCTTATTAGAAGAGACAGCATCCCAAAAAACTCAGAAAAAGAGATTAAAATATACCGCGAAATAAATGCGCTGAAGCATCTAACACATCCAAACATTGTACGGCTCGAAGAAGTACTTCAGAACTCAAAGTATATTGGAATAGTTCTCGAATATGCATCTGGTGGAGAGTTTTACAAATACATACAAAAAAAGAGGAGACTGAAGGAGGCTGTAGCCTGTAGGTTGTTTGCCCAATTGGTAAGCGGCATACATTACATGCATTCAAAGGGGTTAGTCCATCGGGACCTGAAGTTGGAGAATTTACTACTTGACAAACATGAGAACCTGATTATCACCGACTTCGGATTTGTGAACGAATTCTTTGCACACAATGAACTGATGAAAACATCATGTGGATCACCATGCTATGCGGCACCTGAGTTGGTAGTTAGCACCAAACCCTATGAGGCGAGAAAAGCGGATGTGTGGTCCAGCGGAGTTATCCTATATGCTATGCTAGCAGGCTACCTTCCTTGGGATGACGATGCAAGCAATCCAGATGGTGACGATATTGGAAAGTTATATCGTTATATCACTCGTTCTCCGTTGAAGTTTCCTGAGTACATAACCGCTATCCCTAGAGATCTGTTGCGCCGAATTTTAATGGCCGATCCAAAAAGAAGAATGAATTTAAGAAGCATACAATCCCATGAATGGTTGAAACCACACACACCATTTTTATCAATTACACCAGAGGAATGGGATAAAACAATGAAGGCTAAAGACGTCTTTAGACCTCCAAGGCCACAGTCTCACTCCACCCGACCACATTCGAATTGTTCCACATCATCTACTGGGTCTAAAGGAGATAAAAGAGATTCACTTATCATTGACTCAACATTATTACCATTACCTGCTCCACCACAAGAATCACAATCTCATGTTTTAGCTAAACCATCCCCGCCTTCACCTGAATTGCGTAACTCACCATTGAGAGGAGGACTGGGTAAACATAGTGGAAGTAATTCTGCTGCATCCTTAGCTTTACAGGCGGTTGTTGATGCTACAGAAAGAGAGCACCTCAGTCACTCTGACAGCTCCCCTACTCTTCATCAAGTGATTCCTCAAAAACCAGTCTTTTCGAATTCTGCTCGAAAATCCCCTGTTTCGTTTATGGCACAAAGATCAAACACACATTCAGGTCCTAGTACCTCATCATTGATGAATAGAAATAGTGTTATTATTGAGACAAGTCCGCTGAAACCACCGCCTACACGCGGAGCACCGATTAGTTACGAGTCAACAGATCAAAATAGGAACACCCCTAATAGATCACCATCTCCGAACAATACTAACGGCAAACCAACTACGTTGCATCCTTCAATGGCTAATGGGCAATATATGCGCCAGAACAATTCTGCGGGGGGAATCAATAACCAAACGAATCACAATAGTCATTATCATTTTGCTGGCCAGCATAGAAAGCCTAGACCCACGTCATACCATCCCAGTTCATATTCTGCATATGGCACTAATTCGTCCAATAATACTCTTTACCAATCAAGTTCAAACCTCATGCCTCCAACCTTCACAATCACGAATGATAATACCGGTTTTGACTCCACTCCTTCTTTGGTTCCAGAAACAGCAGAACCTTTAAACTCTGAAGATAGCCCCATGAAAATCCTGCCACATCATTCTCCTTCGTTCAGTAAACCTTTATCAGATTTACAATATGCGTCGGGTGACTTAATAAAGACCTCCAACGATAAAGATTCATTGACCCAAAGAATTCATGATCAAATGGACGATGTTGATCGTAGACAGAGACGTCACAGTTACCGTCTTAGCGGTATTTTTACAGACAAGATATTCAATACCTTGGCTGAAGAAGACACAACAAACTTAAAAAGTGGGAAGAGCCCGTCGGTTATTTCAGATGGGGAGGCCACCACGGGATACCCAAATGGTACATTTGAGTCTGAAACCAAGACGTACAACAACTCCGGGGAGAAAGTGTTTGAAACAACACAAGGGACAGATACGCCAAACAGTGACGATGTTGCAATATCAGATTACAAGCATAAAATGCAAAACCTCAAGAATCCTCAGGAACAAATTAAAGATTCCACTGCTAGTGGAAGGCAAACTACAGAAAAGAAACCAGAAAAGAAGAGATTCAGCTTCTTGTCATTTTATTCGTCATACAACCATTCGAAGACTAGCATAGCTTCGGATGATTCCAAATCGAATGTAGCCGCCAATACTTCTCGGAAAGTGTCACAACACTCAACGACATCCAAAAACTCTAGTTCTTCAAAAATGTCGATGAGTTTACATAGGAAGTCGTCTACCTCGAACAATAAGGAACGGCTAGCCAGCAATATGGACAGACGGGAGAGCTCTACCCTATCGACTGTCTCCAAAACTAAGACAGAAAGTTCTACTTCTTCAAAAACAAAGAACAATGGAAAGACTTTGTCTGCTTTACCAGAAGACGCTCCCCAGTTGAGGCATCCGGAAGAAGATCAGCAATCAACAGCTAAGCGGGTACTTGATTTTTTCAAGCGAAGAAGCATGAGGCTTTGAAGAGACTCCAAGCCTGTGGACAAACCAGTCTAAAAGACTGAACAACAGTAATCATGACGATTGTTATGAACATATCCAATATTTCAAATTTTATCAATGCATTTTTCAACTAATTCAAGTCACATTATATGGAACGGCTAATACTAAACGACAATTACATCTTCCAAAACAGTTAATGACATTTTATATAAGTTTTACATTTGGTCCAACTTTTATGGCCACTTCTAATATAAGCGGTTGCTCCGAGACTGTCCTCTTGTTGGGCGAGACACTGCTCGGACAACGCCTTAAATGTACGGTTACATACATTTGTAAGGATACCAGGAAATCTATCACGTTTGATGTTAATACAAACTCGTGCGCGTAGCACAGCCAAGTTACACTAATTTGTAATTTGCATTAGAAGAAACTATAAATTGAAGCTATAGCATACTTATACAACATGCTTAGATGTTAGATGGGTACAAGAAGATTCTGACAGAGGCACCGAAAGTCTTAGCTGGCAAGTTGTTTCTGAACTTTGCTCTGACAACACCAGAGTTACCGTGTGTTCTAGCAATCTTACCCCAGATGACTCTGATCTTGGTACCTCTGACCTCCTTGCTGGCTCTGTAGACGTATGCAACACGCTTACCCAAATAGAATTGAGCATCCTTTGGAGTAGCAACACCCTCAATCTTAATCAAAGAGACATTTGGGTTGTTCACACTCTTGGATCTTTGGTAGGACAAGTGCTTACCTTTGACGTACACTGTAAAATAAATATCTTGTTAGTATTAGTTCTTTCTATCGGGGTTGTAACCTGTGATCTCTTATACGCGCTTATTTGGATCTGAACTGCTCGTTTTTCACTCCTTGATATACGGTGTTGGTCCTACATGTATCTGGGAACGTCCTATATCCGTGCTCGTCCTCGCACTTCGCAAACCTGAGCTGTGCTTATACCATCATGTGTCTCGTTTCGCGTTATCTCTGGAGTCTGTTCCGCTCTCTCGTCATATCACAGTGTTCTATTCTTCATTTCTTCACATACATCTATGAGATTCAGCCATCTTTGCTTGCTTGGTTTAGTTTCTTGGGTTTCCTATGTATATGTTACGCAGTCTGCAATTAAAAGTTGATATCTTGATATCCAGACAGTGAAAGTGCAGTTGCGACGAAAGTGTTCCGAAGCCAGTGTGGGAAGTGGGTAGTGCTCTGCCTGCGAGACAGTGGAACGTCGAAGGGAACTCCTGCTAGTGGGCAGAGCTCTCAGGAAGGAGCTCCCTCTGGAAGCCCTCCATGGCAAGGTGCTGTGCTGGCTAGGGAGAGCTGGCTCTGTTTGGCATGCCCAGATTCTGGACCAGGCCCGGTCCGACGGCGCAGGATGGGACCTATGCCACTCCGCTGCATCTTTGGGACATGCACGCGACGCACACTCCAAGCGCTGGCACCCGAAATGCGCCCACTCACTCAACTTGAAAATGTAAAAAATTAGAAAATATGTATGGGTGCGCGTCACAAGTATATATTACCCGCACAAACAAATGCCCTAACAGAATTCTTGATGTCCGGGCATGGCAAAAAAGAAGCGACAGAAGCGCAGGATTGGCTTAGGGCATCGCGCGATGGGTTAAATTTTTTCATCGGGCAAACATATAAAAGGGCCTCTGAATGCGAACAAAAACTTTCGGATCTCACTTACTTCTATTTCTATTTTTGTTTAAAATATGTGTCGACGTACTTCAGTATGTAATACATCCATATGGTTTTAACAGGATTTAATGGTTTTGAAGAGCTTGTGCTGGCAACAGCACTTGCATCCCATAGCGCCAACAAAATGCCTGCAGTTTACAGTTTTGGGATCACATTGCGACTAACACATTCTACAGTAGGATCATTTCTATAGGAATCGTCACTCTTTGACTCTTAAAAAGAGCCACTGATCCCAACTTGGTTGATGAGCCGAAAAACCTTTACGCCCAAGAGTGAGAACCAAAATGATTAGCTTGGTCCGCAATCCTTAGTGGTTCGGTCATCTACTTTATTTTGCTTTGCCGTTTGCAGGGGCATCGGTGTCGTGGCTGGTCGTGGGATGGGACTGAACTTGTTTGGTCTACTTCCTAACGGCTGCTGCATATGGCCCGTGCTCCGTTTTAATCGGCGCGATGATCTTGGCCCAGTCTATGGACTCCTCTGGAGGGATAGATCACACTGGGTGGGTGTAAATGGCAGTCTGACAAGTTATCACATTCCCTAGGGTGGAGCACCAAAGGTTTGGTATCCAGTTTAGAGAATGCGAGGTATGTAATGTGTAGAATTTGTTGTGAAATACGCAGTGGTTGCAGTAAAGATGTTGTACTTGGGATCTGTGCCCTCCTTGCTGCGAAGATGCCCTGTCCAAAATCAGTTGCAAAATGTTATGTACTTCTATTGCAGTAGTGTGTCTAGAAACTCTCTACACTGTCTAAGTACGTACAGCTGGTCCAGCGCCGGCGTGCTCTGGTCTGACGTGCCGGCCCAGGCCACATAGCACGGCTTGTGGTACTTGCGTGCCACCATCATGGCCAGCTGCCGCGTCAGGTCTCTGACGAGGTCGTTGCTGGTGTCCAGCAGAGCCGTGCCGACAACATCGTTTTCGACGAGCAGGCGGTGACGACGCGGCACGGCGTAGTGATAGCACTGCAGCGGCCCGACACGACTGTTCCCTGCGGCGTGGAGCCGCAGGACCAGCGAGACCGGTATTTTGCTGGCCTCAGCGTCGACGGGGAAGTCGACCGACAGCTCAATGGGTGGTGCCAGGGGGGACTCAATAGTGTGTGCGATGGTTTTCACGGACATCGCTCTGGATATCTGGATGTCTGGTGTAGCTCTCAGTGCTGGGCGTGTTCCCACTAATCTCAAAACAGTTTTCCTGGATTCGACAGACCCTTCCACTTACGCCGTTCTTAGGTGATGCTCGCTGCTGCTCTCGCTGTTCTCGATCTGCTGGACTCCACCTCGCCTCTCTGCCATCCAGGGCGTTTTTCCGCTACGCAGCACTATATATATAAATGTATATGACGGGCGTCTACTCAGTGCGGCGCGATTTGCGCGTAAGAGGGGAAGCGCAGCAATAAAGATGACCAGACCGTGTGTAGTAGGCATAGTTGCATGTCTGTACCCAGAAATGGGCATCGGGTTTCAAGGTGGGTTGCCCTGGCGATTGGCTCGCGAGATGCGGTTTTTCCGGCAGGTGACAACGCTCACGAGCGGCTCCGGCAAGCGCAACGCAGTGTTGATGGGCCGCAAGACGTGGGAGTCAATCCCAGCAAAGTTCCGGCCGCTCCAGGACCGCTGCAACGTGGTGGTATCGCGCTCGTATGCAACTGCGCTAACCTTCGACGAGCAGACTGGCGCGTACATGTCGAACTCCATCCCAGGGGCAATCGCCGCACTGCAGACAGAGCTCGGCAGCACGCTGGAGCGCGTCTACGTCATCGGTGGGGGCGAGATATATGCACAGAGCTTTGAGCTCATCGACCATTGGCTGATCAGCAAGATCGAAGCCCTGCCAGACACACAGGTTCCGGAGATGGACACATTCCTGAACCGCGACAAGTTCTCTGTCATGTTCCGCGACGAAACAGAGCGGCTTGGGGAGTTTCTCCCCGCGGGCGTCGAGGTGCCCACTGAGCCCATCATCGAGAAGGGTTTCAAGATCGAGTTCAAGCTCTTCGGGACTGTGCCAGCATAGCGGCCACTGTCTGTGCATCTACTTCGCGTTGCCGGCCCGCGCGACGGAACCAAAGTCCGTTCCGCGGCGGGCCAGCAGGCTGGCACATGGCGCTGAAGACGTGTTGGCAGTGCGCCAGAGCGTCTGAGGTGCTTCTGATGTTCGCGGCGTTAATAACACTCGAAACAACAGCCGTATACGTTATCTACTGTCTCTGTAGCGCCGTTGCTGTGTACCCTACCTTTTTCTCTAATTCGTCACGATGGCTTTCCTGCCTGCGCACATGGCTCCTTTTTATCCCTCGTTCCGTCCAACCAAGAGAAAAAAACACTCGTATCTTACTAAAGAAGGTTCAACGCAGAAGCCAAATACAAAGGTAGAGGCTTGATCCAGCTCACAAGAAAGCAAAAACCGAAATTGATTCCTGCAGAGCGACTAGAACAGTCTCGTCCTTGCTGAGTGTTAAAAGAGAATTAAAGAGCATTGTTTCCAGAGGTGAGTCCCAATCCAGACCACCGCAGTAACAGCCAACAACAATCTAGACGAAGAGTGGCAATAACAGAGCCAACAACTGAACTAGGTAGATTTTTGGCCATCTTAGCACACAGAGCAGCAGATCCGATTGCAGAGACCGTCGCGCACGCACCCAAGCTCGTCCGTCGCTCACCACACAACAATTGGCTCTTTTGAACAACATGTCACAGTACGCCAACTCGTCATCGTGGACTTCGTTCCTGAAGTCAATTGCGTCCTTCAACGGTGATCTTTCGTCGTTGTTAGCGCCTCCCTTCATCCTATCGCCAACATCGTTGTCCGAGTTCTCACAGTACTGGGCCGAACACCCTGACCTCTTTCTAGAGCCGGCGTTCATCACCACCGACAACTTCAAGGAAAGGACTGGAGAGGTCAAGGATGTCGAGACTCCTGAATTGGCCCGCATGCTAGCCGTGGTTAAGTGGTTCATTTCCACCCTCAGATCGCAGTACTGTTCTCGTAACGAGTCCATGGGGTCTGAGAAGAAGCCATTGAACCCATTTTTGGGCGAGCTGTTTGTCGGTAAGTGGGAGAACAAAAACCATCCAGATTTCGGCGAGACAGTACTGTTGAGCGAGCAGGTGTCGCACCACCCACCTATCACAGCCTACACCATCTTCAACGACAAGAACTCGGTGAAGTTGCAGGGCTACAACCAGATCAAAGCGTCGTTTTCCAAGTCGCTGATGCTTGGTGTCAAGCAATACGGGCACGCATTGCTGGAGATCGCAGATGAGTCGTACCTCATCACGCTTCCTCCACTGCACATCGAAGGTATTCTGGTTGCCTCGCCATTTGTTGAGCTAGACGGCAAGTCGTATATCCAGTCTTCTACGGGACTGTGTTGTGTTGTCGAGTTTTCAGGTAGAGGATACTTCTCAGGCAAAAAGAACACGTTCAAAGCCAGAATCTACAAGGACGCTGCAGCTTCCAAGGACAAGGAGAACGCACTGTACACTATTTCCGGCCAATGGTCAGGTACTTCCAAGATCGTTTGTGCTGCTAAGCCCAAGGAGGAAGCGCTCTTCTACGACTCGAGCAGACTGCCTGCAGAACATCTCAAGGTCAAGCCTATAGAGGACCAGAACCTACTCGAAAGTAGAAAAGCATGGAAGGATGTCGCCGAGGCAATCAAGCTGGGCGACTTCAACCTGATCGACAAGACCAAGACAGAATTGGAGCAGAGACAGAGAGATCTCAGAAAGGAAGAGGAAGAAAAGGGAATAAATTGGCAAAGAAGATGGTTCCAGGATGTCGATTACGCACCTAATGCAAAGGATGCCGTATTCGTGCCTGAAAAAGATGACAAGTTTTCCAAGCTTGCCAGTGCCTTCGGACTGTCCACCAAGAACGCGCCTAGCGGAACGCTAGAGGGTGACAAGGAGGACAAGAAGGAAGGCGTCACATCTCTGCATTGGCGTTTCCAGAGACAGCTATGGGACGAAGAGAAAGAGATTGTGCTATAGACGAGACAGCTAGGACTATCCAACTGTGTTTTTACGTCGATACCGTACACATCGGAGGACGTGTGCTGCGACGTCGACACTGACGCCCTGCCACCATGCATTCCACACCTCTACCGGGCTCATATGGCTGCGGCAGATCTTCTTTCTGCACCATCGGGGCGGCACACACGGCGTTGCAGCGTGTCCTCCACCAAACAACACTTATAGGCAGATTCTCTAGTTTATTTGCAACTGATATACCGTAGTTCAGCATGGCCAGAAGTAGAGCCGAGCAGGCAGGCGCGAAAGCTCCAGCTATACATCATCTTATACGTAAAACAACACGTGGACCTAATGATTGTCCGGCGCAGCCCGGCTTGTATCGGACAACCGAAAATTTTAACAATCTAACTGTGATGTGCTACTGGCGATGAGATGCCCACACAGCACCACTGGGAAGGCCGCTCAAGACGCAGAAGTGGAACACAGCAACACTGAGAAACGCTACACGTACAGGACAACGACCAGTCAACTGTTCAACGTAGGACAAGCGCTTTTTAACAGAAGCACCACAGAATATGGCTCCAGAATCGGCCGTAGGACGGCCTTCACAGTACAAGCAAACATCGCGGAAGGGCAAGAAAGCATGGAGAAAGAACATCGATCTGACAGATCTGGAGAGCTCCATTGCAGCTAAGAATGAGTCTGAGGTCACTCATGGTACGTCAGATATCTCCACCTTGCAAGACACTGCCCTTTTCGCGGTCGATGACGAGGGAGACACAGATCTCAAGAGCAAGCTCATAAAGAGGAAACAGATCAAGAAGAACATAAAGAGTAAAGAAATCCTGGATGCGATTGCATCAAAATCGAAAGTTGCACCTATTGCGCATGCTAACCACAAGGAGGGCAAGAAAGACCGCGTTCAAGGCGTTTCTAAGCGAGAGATCCGGAGGCTGATGGCTCTTGCGGGCAGGGTCCAAGGCGAATCCAAGGCAAAGGCATTTCTAGCCAGAGACGGGATATCGAGAGCCGAACCTTTTGATATCTGGGGTGCCCAGAAGGGAAAGGTCGTGACGCCAGCGGGAATCATGCTGAATACTAGCTCGAAGGCCGACGTTCCCAAAGAGCTGCTGGAAAAGTCAACAACTGGCTGGACAAAGCCCTCTGTGAAGCCCAAGACGCTTGGTTTTGCGCCCATCACGGTCAAGGCCTACGAGAGCATGCCCCATGCGGGCAAGTCGTACAACCCTGACGCTGCCGACTGGTCAAAGCTGATCGAAAACGAGTACAGCACCGAGAAGACAAAGGAGGACAAACGGGTGCAGCTGGAAGAGCACAGGGCGCGTATTGAGTACCTTATCCAAACGCTAGAGGACAATGAGTATGACTTGTCGAGCGGCAACGATGCCAGCGATGCCAGCGATGCGGAGGACGGTGCTGCAGATGATGATGTTACCAAGCTTTCGACCAACGAACCATCAAGGAACAAGAGGAAGACAAAGCACCAACGCAACCGTGCCAAAAAGCACCAAGAGCGTGTCAAACTGCAGGAGGAGCTCCAGACACTCAAGAAACAGATACAAGATATGGAGAACATCGAGAGGTACGCGCAGGAGGTTGCCGAGACGCCGCGTCCTGTGCCCAACGTGGGTGCGCCGGGCCCATCGGTCAGCAAACACCACAAGCTGGGTACGAAGTACTCTGTCATTGAGGGCAACATTGAGGTGAAATTTGCAGATGAACTCTCCGACTCTCTGAGGAAGCTGAGGCCCGAGGGCAGTCTTTTGTACGAGACCGTGAAGAAGCTGCAGAGTGCCGGTAAGATTGAAGCGCGTATCAAGCGCCGCAAGGGTCGCCAGTACAAGAAGAAGATCACTGAGAAGTGGGTATACAAGGATTTCAAAGGCTAGCTGGACTGCGCCGTTGGCGCCGATTGCCGTTGGCGCTGATCGCCTCTGTCGTGTGTAGGAAGTAGTTGTGTTTTCTCCAGCAGACGGAAGACACGTATTTAAACAAAGGATGTTGTAATGTTCTGTTATACGTATTAGCAGCGTATCTTTTCAGTAAGAGCATGGGATGGGAGGGGGGGGGCCGCCGTTCCCCAGCGTTCCCTGTACGAATGTACTTCACAGCGTAACCACTTTGGTAGCTCGTCTGTCATGATTTGAGATTGTTACTGGCCTGTGTAGAATTGGAACGCTTTCCGCATCCGGTTAGCTCGGGCCGAATGGATCGTAGCAAACAATCTGGGAAAAGAACAATTAGGCGTATTACACTGCTTCACTATGACGACTACGTACAGTTTGGGCAGGGTATGTTTTGATAGCTACTAAGAACTGTAAGAAATAAGCATTTATAAGAATGGCCATTCATCCAGATACACATCCGAGGGGACACTGTTGGCTATGATCTGCTTTATAGGTAGAGGCCGTTTTTCACCTTTCCAATGGCAAACGTCCGCGGCAACGGATCATTGCTGGCAACGCAACAGAGACAGAGCGTAACAGGATGACAAGCGGTAAGTTTCGAACGATGTTTTCATTCAAACAAGGAAGTGGATGGAACGTGCTACGCGAATGGGCTGTTTCTCAAGTTACGATTTTGCAGCATTTTTTAAAGGTATACCGGAAAAACTTGGTTGTTACCTACGTCTACGTGCCGAGCGGAGTTTTGATGACGATGTGCGTGTTGTACGGTATTGACAGGCTGATCAAAAACTGTATACAGGTGACATTTCCCGCAAGTGTTGCGCTGATGCTGATCAATTTCGGCCTCATGAGTGCTCTGGCTGCGGCCAAGAAGCCGTACGCCGATCGCTATGTTAGAGTAATCGACATACCGCTGAGCTGGGCGCTGCGCTGGATGAATATTTTTTTCACACCCGCGTTTGTAACGCTGCCGCTGAGCCCGTGGATATCGTTCAAAGAGGCGTTGCTCATTGTGGCCGTCTTTGTGCTGGGCTATATGACAACATTCGTCCTTCTATCCTACACAACCATGTTTTGCCAGAGGCTCTTTGGAAGTAACCGGCTGCGCTCCCTGTTCGTGCGGCAGGAAGAATTGCAAAACGGTCTACAAGAAGGTTCTACGTTTACTCCCGGTCAACAACGCACAAACAGGATGAATTCTATTGGCAGATCAGATAGCAACTCGTCGGAAAGTTTTGAGTGTCTGCCAGAATCTTATAGAGGTGGCGCTGTGGGCGCCATTGAAGATTCCGATGATAATGAAGACCCTCTCGTTAGCCTGTCGAGTAACAATGGGATAAATTTTCCCAAAAGAGATTCCTTTGACAGAATTACCTATTTGGATGCAGAAGATGACAGTTTACAAGACGTAGGATGTCCTGGATGTGGCGGAGAGCACGCAAGGAGGAGTACAGACGGGGACGCATCGGGGTCCCCTCGCCAGAGAATGGATTTAGTGAAATCCCCAAGAAAAGCGGTACACAGGGACAAAAGCAGACGTACAGGGGAGTCAATGACCGCCGCAGAAAGCAAGGTGATATGCCAAAGAGCAACGATCGCTCAAACACACGAAAAGACCGTACCTGGATTTACGATGACTCTCAACTCGTGGCATGACCATTTACACCATATCCTGTACGGCTTGGGGTTCATTTCTTCCATATTTACCTACTATCTACAATGGTACACAATGCCATTCCAACTGTTTACCGCTGTCGCTACGTTTATGATGGTAACAGATCTGCCCTTCATCACCAGGAGACCAAAGTTGAAAAAATTCATGCATCCAGTGATATGCTCAGTGGCGCTGACGTGGCTGGTAATGCTGATATCGGTCATGATCAAACACCGCGATATCGAGGAGTTCATGTCGGAACTGCGGCAATACAAAACGGGAAGGACATATTTACATTTGTTTGATGAGCGCCGTTTTGGCTTCCGCAGATACCCCGGAGCAGGCGACGTGTTTGCCAGCTGCATGGATGTTGCGATTGTCGGCCTCTCGATGCCGATGTACACGTATCGCCAGGATCTCAGGCGCCACTTCTTCAGCATGGTCCTGCCTATACTGCTGTTTTGCGCGGGCTGTCTCTTGATCTACCCACTGCTGTGCTACCACATCGGTATATCGTCTTTGAGGTCCATTGGATTCTCCGGCCGAAGCATCACCTTGGCTCTGGGTACGCCCATGATGGCCAACCTGGGCGGCGATCAAACGCTAATGGCAGTCACTACAGTGATGAGCGGTGTTGTGGGAGCTCTAATTGGGGGACCAATGTTTGACTTTATCAGAGTTCCTGAGAACGACTACGTCACCCGGGGCCTGACGCTGGGCTGCAATTGCGGAGCCATCGCAACAGCCTATTTGCTTAGCGTTGACCGCCGGGCAGCCGCGATCAGCTCCCTTTCCTTTGTGTCGTTTGGCACGTTAATGGTGATTCTCAGTGCCGTAGGAAGCATCAAAGAGTTTGTCAAGACCTTGGTGCACATTTAATACCGATTAGGCTTCCCCAAGAGGCGAAGACAGGAGCAGTACAGTCCTTTACGCCCTACCGAGTGAATACAAACTAAGATATGTCGTAAGACGCAGAGTTGTCTTTCAAGCCTACCGAGTACTCAGATTGTGCTTTAAGTGTTTTTTCTGCTCTGGTGGCCTTGTTCCGCAGCACCTACATCTGGTCTCGCCTAGGGACTCCACTGATCTTCCAGCTGACATTAAATCCTTGGCGTTTTTATGCGCATCTCACGTCATAGACATTTTCATTACCTCAGACTGTCCGGAACACTTCTCTGGGAGAGGTTTGAACATCGCTGTCCGGATACCCGTCCGAACTTTTCTGGGATTTATATTTTTATCTTTGTATTAGGGCGAAGAAGGAAGGTGGCTTTTTCTAAAAGTTGTTATGCAGAAGGGTAAGTACATGAAAAGAAAGGTAAGGTAACCTATGCGCACTAAAAACAACAGGAGTGAAAAATTCCGATTGCAAGGGAAAAACATAGATCAAAAAGAAAATATTTCAATGTAAATATATGTCTCGATTTGAAAAATTTCTAAACCAAAACTTGGTTGCAAGGGATACCCACTGCCGAAAAGTTGACCTATTGGCCCAAGCTAGAAATCCATATAACTAACAAGTTTACAAAAACACAGCTGCAGAGCTATTGAATCGCAAGAGCAAGGAAGCACGCGTGGATCATCTGCGTGTAATTTGTTCGTTCTTTTATCAGGACATTACTTTCGAATTTCAGAGCTTAGGGAGAACTGAGGACAACTCACGTATTCCAATCGCATCCTTAGTCGGTCGAAGGATAAGCTTGCAGCGACAGATATTGAAGCCCGCTTGGTAGCTTGTTGCACGAGGTATTACCGTTCGGAATACAGGCAGAACTTAGGGCTCGAGTAGGTGTGGGTGCGAGAGGCAACGTCAGGCAGTACGCTACTACCACACGCAGAACCACATATGACCGGCACACCTGAAAGACAAGCACATCCCTCTGGAGGAAGAGCTCGTGCTTTTTCTGAATCCATCAAGGGTTTGTTCAAGCCGGCAGCTATAATTACAGGAACGGCGCACAGCACGCACTCTGGCAGAGAAACGGTACCATCAACCCCGGTTACAGGGCACTCCGAGACAGCCGAAGTGCTGCCTTTCCCTCCCACGTCTAAAAAGTCGGCAAATGCTAGTTTAAAACTGGTCACTGAAAAGACAGCGGAGCTCAATAGCTCTAGAGGTGGGAGCTCCAAGAAAGAAGGGCAGTCACTGACGGCTGCCCACAGTCCAGTGATGCAAACAGCACCAAAGCACTCGCTAGCAGCAAACTTGGGCAAACTTTCGATGTCTTCTGCTCAGACACAGCAATCGAACTCGGAGAGTGAAGGGGCCGAATCAATTGTCAGTGAGATTGACGATCAGCGTATAGGGCCACGCGGTACCAGCAAAGAACATAGAAGCAAATCTAATACGCCGCCCTTCTTAGGGCAAGGGACTACAATACCGGAGGGCGAACCCATGCCAAAGTTGGGAGCAGAGGATGAGAAGAGGCATAAACCGAGAAAGCAAAACGAGGGAAAACTAACTGTCCCACCAACAAAAAATCCAGACGTAAACGGTAATATATCCATTGATACAGTGCTAGAGAATGAATCGGATGTTCTTAAGCCACCTAGGAGTTCGACAAGCAGCAGACCAAGTAGGAAAAATACGCTCAATACAAAGTCACCCTCACTGAAACGGGTGGAATCTACATCTTCCTCATCTTTGGGGTCAAATGTATACCCAAAGACAAGAAGCAGGGCTGACACCTTTAGCGCATCGAGCCTTCCCAAATATCAAGAATCAGAAGCAAAATGTATCTTACAAGTTGAAAATTTCAAAGTCTTTGAAAATGGTTATCACGAACATAAGCTTAGAGTGACTTCACTTGTTTCTGAGAATACGGAAGGACATACTGAGTCATCAAAAGGCAGACCACTTTTTTCACTTTCTGGCATATTCAAATCTCATACCACTAAGGATGACGATAATCAGCTCGAAAATGCTCTATCGTTGATTCCCGGCGAACCTCTAACGTTGAATCAAAGGCTAAATAGATTCAATGGAAACTCACATATAGTTGATGAGGATATATACGATGAGGCTGATGGAGCAAACGATGCAGATGATTGTCAAGAACAAAACAACGCAACTCCTAAAATTGTTAATGCGCAGGCTGCAGTTGGCCCAGAGGAATTAAAACTAATCAACACACTATCAGAAAAAATCCAAAGCGGTTTGAAAGGAAAACCGATGAGACAGCCAAGTGGTGGAAACTCAAAAATGCCAGTACCGACGTTCAATGAGCAATATGGAAAACCAATCGGTGTAATTGGACATGGCGCATACGGCATAGTGAAGGTTTGCTCCAGACCTAGGACCCAAAAGGATACACTTCCTCTTGTTACATATTCGGATGGGAAGAAGCTTTTTTTCGCTGTGAAGGAATTGAGACCAAAGTCATCCGATCAGTTAGAAAAGTTCAGCACGAGAATAACATCCGAATTCATCATTGGCCACTCACTGAGTCGCTGTCACAAAAAAGGAGATAAAATTGCACCCAATCTCCTTCGAATAATTGACCTAATGGAAACTAATAACACCTTCGTTGAGGTGATGGAGTTTTGCCCTTCCGGGGATTTGTACAGCTTGCTGACTCGTAAATCAAAAAGTGGAACGGCCTTGCATCCGTTAGAAGCTGACTGTTTTATGAAGCAGCTGTTACATGGTGTCAAATTTATGCATGATCATGGTGTAGCTCATTGTGATCTCAAACCTGAAAATATTCTATTTCATCCTGATGGACTGCTGAAAATTTGTGATTTTGGGACCAGCTGTGTTTTTCAAACAGCATGGGAGAAACACGCACACTTTCAATCGGGAACCATGGGCTCGGAGCCATATGTAGCTCCAGAAGAGTTTATCCATGATAAACAGTATGATCCGCGACTAGCAGACTGCTGGAGTTGTGGTGTGGTGTACTGTACTATGGTTTTGGGACATTATCTATGGAAAGTGGCATTAAGGGAAAGAGATATGCTTTATCAGTCTTTTTATGAAGAGTATACCAAGAAGAAAGAGTTTTATGTCTTTGAAGAAATGAGACATGTCAACCACGAAATAAACAGACTGAGAAGAATTGTTCTATACCAGGTTTTCCAAATCGATCCATCTAAGAGAATATCTGTGGATAAAATGTTGCAAAGCTCGTGGATGAAAAAAACACGCTGCTGTGTACTATATGACGGTAGATCCTGAATCCCCGTCTGGTCAACGCCAATTAATTGCATTATATTGTTAATTTTCCTGTATCGTAGAGAAACTTATGGGTTGGGATTGGACATGAGATGTCTGTCTTACAAGCGGTAGAATTTTCTTTTCTGGTCATATTCACGGGCCAACAGTAATACTAATATCATTTTCATAATACTAATATAGTAATAGTCTTTTAATTTTTATTTACATGTGTGAGAAAACTATACTTCTGAAATGCAGTTGCCTATTTATATAGATTTATACAATTTGAAATCATCGGCAATTATACGACCTTACTTGCCAGAGAGCATATCTTGTTGAATCCCTTTTCTCGCAACTCTCTACCAACACAACCGTCATTCGCCATTATTCTTGTGCCCAGCGGCTCACCATTGTTCTTATTTATGAGAACACAGGCATTATCACCAAAACTCACCACAGAGCCGTCTGGTCTGGTCATATTCTTTTGCCTTGTCCGAACGACAATGGCATGGACGATGTCACCTTTCTTCACTCTATTGGTATTTGTCGTCCCTGTAATGTTTTGCGTTAGTGGTTTAGCAGTTTGAACAACACAAACAATCCTATCTCCAATCCTTCCTGGCGACTTTGGGGAGCCTTTTCTCAACACTTTGATGCATTCAGCCATTTGGGCACCAGAGTTGTCTATGACTTTTAGCATTGACTTTAGATATATCATTTTAGGTGTACAATATTAAATATCTGGAATTCAATAGATAATAGCAAAATTAAGCTCTAAAAGCAATCCAATCGAGACGAATATCTAACTCCTTTTTAATCAAAAACTCGCAGTTGAAGACAACAACCATACTGCACAGTTCAACATGGATAATCTAAAATCATGTCAGTAAATTATTAGCGTACAAAATGATTTGAATATTGATACAGATAGTATATTTAAGAAAAGTGCAGTGGAACTCTCCACGAACCCAAATTGTTTTCTTTTCATGTTTAAAACTCTCTCGAGGGGATATTTTTTGAATTTTGCAATACTGCCTCAAACTCGGAAAGATCCCAGCGTTCCATCATGTCGACTTGAATGGCGCCTACAACAGCATCAAATAATGCTTCATATTTAAGAGGTGATCTAACCTTATCTTTCGACTTCCGGCCGCCATCACAGACAAACTTCAGAGATTCCTTGTCATACTTACCAGAAGCAATCATGGCTCTCAGTCTTGGTTCGTACTCGTGCTTAAACGGCAACTTTCCGACCAACATAGTGTAAGTCATAACTCCGAGTGCCCAAATGTCTGCTGATGGACCTAGAGGCGGAGGCGTTGGTTCTAACAGCTCAGGTGATGCATACGGCAATGAACCAATATTCGAGGGTGGGGGAGGATCAACTTTACTTGAAAGTGAAATGTGTCTCTTTTGTAGAGAGCTTCCTGCCTCCCATTGCGGGGCTCCTCTTGAGGCCGGAGAGAGCATATTCCTGAAAGATGGCGTGCTGGAGTTTGAGAGTGGTGAAGTCTGAGCAAAAGAGCGTGGGATTGAATGTATACCTAACGGAGTGTCATCATGGACTAGTTTTCTATTCTTGACTATCTTTTGCAATTCTGATATGTGCTTTGTATTGGAGAAATTGGTATTCGAATAGGATTTTGGAATGGAAGGCCTTCTTTTGGTAACTACGCGTGTACCGTCCAGCGGTGATGTAAACTCGACATAACTACCTGAGCTATGCCATGAGCTAACACTAACATCGTTACCAGAGAGTTTAAAGGTCCTGCTCATACCGAAATCACAAAGGTAGATTTTCCAACTTAATAGACTATCTCCTGCCTTTTCCACCAGACAATTTTCCAATTTGATATCACCATGCACAAAGCCATGATTATGCATATATTTTAGGGCTTCTATGACTTGCAATATAAATATGCGAGAAATTTGGCATCGTTTATCCAAGTCTATCTTCGACTTCTGATATTCATCCCATGCAATGACAACATCATAAAGTGTACCATCATCCACCTTTTCTGTCAAGCAGTACATGGCATAATCATCGTCAAGTTTCCATTCAATGAGAGGTAAAAGGTTAGGATGTTTCAATTGTCGCCAGACTCCAACTTCTCTAACAACGTCCTCCCTCACGCTCGGGTTATTCTTGAATCTCACGATTTTCATTGCCTTACATTGGCCGTTGACACAATGGAAGCATTCACGAATCATACCCCAGGCACCAAACCCGATTATCTTACCTAGGGTGTAACCCATAACTTCCATTCCCTTGTCATCCGGCTTTATGTTCTTCATACTTCCGTTGGATGAATAGGATGGTGAAAAAGAGCTCAGAAATTGTGACGCTAAAGAACCATGCCTAGATCTTCCACCCGTATTAGCCATATTCAGAGCATTGCTGCTTTTATTCAAAGAGGTATTGCTCTTTGTAGATTTCAACATATACTTTTTGATTAACATCATTATGAGCTTATAGTCCTTATCAGGAACAAGGTCTGTTAAAAATTTCTTTCTTTGGGAATATGGCATACTAATAAAGTCAGACGGCAATTTGCTAATCAGTTCAGATACCTCCTCAGGACACATTTTGAGATCAGTAAACAGCGTCAAAGTATTGTCTGACAAAAAATTTAGTGATGACGATGCAGAATTGTACGAGTCGGGTCCCGATGACTTCTTCCGCTGCAAAAATGACGACACCGACTTTCTGGTGGTTGATCCACTGTGATTATTGACATTATCCAAGCTTGCAACAGGAATTGAAGTTGGAAAATCAGATACTGATAGGGGTTTCATCCTGGATGGTGCTTTAGGCAATGGTATCGGTGCCACTTGGGCATGACTTGACTTGAAAAATGTAGACTGGTTTGGGCTGATATTGGTACTGTGTACATGGAGTCCCTGGTTGTCTTCTTCATCAGTGCTCCAGCTATACGAATTTAAAGCATCTCTGTCGCCAGAAGAACTCAAAGTGTTCTTAAGCGTTCTTGACAGATTTCCAGGTACCACCTTCTTAGACATGACTGGTGACACAGCCGCGGGTGTGCTCCGGAGGATGCTCTTTGGCAGCAGTGTCCGACCTGGCGCTGGATCATTGGCATGATATGTTTCGTTGTTTTCTGCTCCTTCCGCAGTGTAATCACTGCCACCTTCACTTTCACTGCCAAAAGCACTGTAACTGTCTTGCCACTTCAAAACTTCATCCCCAAAGTCTAAATCCGGTATGTATTCGTCCTGCATATCGACAAAGGATCGTTTCCTAGCCAGAGAATCTGCCACAGAAGACGAGTGTCTCCTGTATCGCCTCCTCTTGAAGTAGTCATCTGGATTGTTCAACGGCAGCCCAGAAGTGTTGTAACCCGTGTCTGGCGCAAACTCCGTGTGCTCGCTTCTGCTGACTTTCATCTTCGTGGCGCTTGGAATCGGGCGATGCTTCATATCATCAAACAGTCGTACCCCGGTGACAGAATCAAAATTCGCGCTCTCGTTCTCTGAGTACACTTTCGACAGCGTCGATCTAGAAGAACTTTCCTGTTCTCGTTTGTAGATCATCTTTTTTGGTTTGAAATACAGAGTGTCATTGGACTCACTATATCCTTCATTTTGCTCATCGGTGTCCTCACTGTGCTCCGAAGTGCCTGTAACGTTCAGGGTGCTGTCACTACCATCTGGCAACTCTCCTCGGAGCATGTTTCTTGGTCTGTTACTGCTATTACCGCTTGTTTGCCGTACCGTTATCCCGGAAGACATTTCAAGCACTTTACGCAGATGGTTTCTCTTTCTCCAGTCGCAGGGGTTTCGTCATAAGGTACCTCGATCTCTCGGTATCTGTAATAAGGATATACCTAGAGTACTTGACTCTTGTCGTTGGATGAGGAAAGACTCTTTTCAGCAGATCTCCATCTTGTCTGCGCTGAACCTCCACATATCAAGCGTTACCCAAACTGCTCCACTGATTGAGCTAATGCGGGTCCGGAGGCACATATACACGTGACCAAACAAGACCGGAGTCCAAACAGAGAGCTATCAACACCGACAATTGGACTCATCGTAGTCTGCCAGTTTTCTATACATAGTTTACATGGACAGTACAGCCTGCAATAAAAGGTTCAGTACAAACAGCCCGCAGAATACATCTAACGAGGATGCCTGGTATGCCCCGGCAGAACGCCCGGGCACGTCAGGTACGTCCGGGGGTAATGGCGCTGATTGCCGTCCTTGTCCTTGAACGGGCCACCTGCTAAATCATTCCTTCAAGATACATGATCTGCACACATAGAGTGGTGAGGTTCCCGGCCGGCTCCACAGCACTCAAATGGCAGGGCAGCAAAAAATCAAATCTATGAACATAACTTACAATACAGCCTATGTGATATATACATCTCTGCCGACGGCCCTCCGTCGACTTGAACTACCATAGTTGCATCGTCTTGTCCCCACAGTATGGAATAAATAATATCGATGATTCAATAAAAATGTTTTCAGATTTTATGCGCATTCAAACATTAACTCTCTCCAGTTCCTCTCTGCCCTCCTTTGTGTACAGGTATTCGTTGTAGTCTCTGCAATTCACCCACCAGACCCAGTAGAGACTTGCTGGTAAGATGATGTATAGTGCCTGTGACTTGACTCTTCTGAACGTGTTGAAGATGGCGTTGTGGAAAGAACCGGAAAGTGGCTTTTGGGCGTATGGCGAAACGGCGTACGATGTAATACCCTTCTGTGCTGGTGAGCCGATGTGACCCCACCATCCCATGTAAGCTCTTGCTGTTGGTGGTGCCATTTTTAATGATCTGTCTTGCTGTTTGTTTACGAGTGAAATCTCAGATCCGATGTCTGCTGAATCGGTTGGTTTCTGTGCTGTGGCAGTTGACGAGTTACCTGCTTTTTACTATCTCAAACGCTTGTTTGCACTTGAAGAGGGCCCCCCAGAACTTATTATACGTTTCCAGGTCGTGAAAAATTCAAAGCCATTACCGAAAAGGCCGGACACCAGATGTGATTGGCCCAAAGTCACGTGATAACATTTTGTTGTCTAGAACTGGTGCGAGAGTGCCGCTGTGTGACCTGGGGGAGGTATCCCATAAATGGCCATTTGCAAGCTGATACTGCTAGATTCGGTTTAGAAGACACATTTTAAAAACCAACGAACTCTCCTGGGGACAGCGTTATACGTGTTTGTAGTCTTTAATGTCGTTTAAGTTATAAACACGTGACAAAGAATTGTAGATATTCTGCCCGGGCCTTGTGTGGGTGTGTTAAGTGAAACTGGCTCCTGCTCTGAGACTTAATATAAAGTATGATTCTTTTAAATAGTAATAATAAAGTATGATAAAATATGCTAAGAGATCTAAACAAACGCGTCCTTTTATAGCATTTCAATAAGCGGACAAGCAGGTGAAATGTCTTCACGTGTCAGTGTACGGGTAAATATCTACAGAAATATGGCGTGGGAAAGGTTCTTGTTACGAGGCTACACCTGCCAGCTGGCCAACGCCGGCAATTTGAAACACTGAATACTCTATTTTGGACTAATTGAACATGGTGGCGACATCTGAGATGTCAAAAGCGGTGTGTAGAGGCTGTTACACTCTATCCGTGTATAGTGACCTAACAATGTGATGATCCTTTACCGTCTGTTCAAAGGTGCTGCCAGCGATTGATGAAATGTGAAAAGTTTTCATTACAATCCATTCACTGTACTACCGGCCTGTCACACGAATGTATCTAGGCCACGGTCCGTCCTGAACACAGCACCTTTATAAAGCTACAAAAAATATCACGTGCTGTACACTTCGCGGTTCCTCCCCTATGTAGCGTTCTTGCCGGGCTCTGCCCTACAGAAAGCGGACGGGCAGGGCAGTGCGTAGCAGATACAATAACCATATTTATATTTATTCTACTTAATGAGAAAATATCCCAACGACGGAAAAACAAGAGCCTCCCGTTTTCTTCACTTGGTTCTCTTGTAAACCTTATTTAGGAATGCAGTCAGAACTTCACCTTTGAAACCGCGGGACTCATCAACAGCAGCAATTTTCTTCTTCAAGTCCACAGCAACCTGCTCCTCATACTCGTGGTAGTGCTGGTCGACCTTCAGATCATTGAAGATTTTCTTACACTTAGCCTCGGCGTCGGCGTTCTTTCTACCATAGTTCTCATCCAACACCTTTCTCTGTTCTGCAGATGCTAGCTCCAAAGCCTTGTTAACGACCCAGGAGCACTTATTATCCTGGATATCGGTTCCGATCTTGCCAATTTGCTCAGGCGTACCGAAACAGTCCAAGTAGTCATCCTGGATCTGGAAGTATTCACCCAATGGAATCAAGACATCTTGGGCCTGCTTTAGATCCTTCTCATCGCTTATACCAGCAACGTACATGGCAAGTGCAACTGGTAGGTAGAAGGAATAGTAGGCCGTTTTGAAGATAACAATGAAGGAGTGTTTAGCCAGGGAGAACTTGCTCAAATCGACCCTGTCTTCTGGCGCAGTGATCAAATCCAGGAGCTGTCCCAACTCCGTCTGGAACGTAACATCATGGAATAGCTCCAACAGGTCAACATAGTAACTTTCTTGTTTGAAATGCTTTTTCAAGATGTTGTAAATTGCAGCCTCCAGCATGAAGGCGTCGTTAATGGCAATGTCGCCGACATTTTCGACCTTATACCAACATGGCTGGCCTCTTCTAGTGATGGACTGATCCATCATGTCATCAGCAACAAGGAAATATGCCTGTAGTAGTTCTACACACCACCCCAGCAATGCCACCTTCTTGTAGGTGGCGGAATCCAGATCGTCAACGGATTTGTATCCTTTCAAAATGACGTAGGTGTCAACCACAGACAAACCTCTGTTCAATTTACCACCTGGTGTATTGTAGTTCAAGGATCTCTCATACCAATCGATAGCTTCCTGCGGCATCCCATAGCCAACAAGCATTTCCTTTAGCTCCCCTACCAACGTAGGAAATTCTGCTAGAAACTTTGCTCTTGTGGTTTCTTTACTCATTTTTGATGTTAAGTCCTATATTACAATGTGCTGCACGCAATTGACGTGATCTCCGTTGGTTATACCTTCTGTGCTGTTTATTTTCACCTTCGCCTCAGTTTCATGCAGGTCTGCCTTATATATATATACCAAAACTTTTCTACGAGAACAAGAAAACGTCATATAATAACTGCATACAAGCAATAGAGCTCAAAAGACATAGCAGAGCCATGCGATGATATCCCGTTTTAAAATTCAAGAAAACACATATCGCTGAAGTGCACAATATGAGTGGGAAGTAGTGCTAATATCCGACAGTTTTACTGATGTCTGCAGTTCTTTGTTAAAGACGTTTTGTCCAGCCTTGGAACTGAATAATTATATCGGTAACAAGCTCATCCCCAATAAGAAATTTGAAGAAAGTCTAAAAAATGAAAAGATACATATTGTACAGTTGAATTCAATTGAATTCAATAAGGCATAAAACTACAAAATCTAACTTTCATAACATACCCATATATGCTTAAAATATCAATGTCTTCTAGAACGCTTGCTCTTTCCTGGCCTAGAAGTCTTGCCCTTGCTCCGGTTACTGAAGCCAGAAACATTCGCAGACGAATCTGCATCATTTTTTCTTTTGAATCTTTTCATACCACCGCTACCATACCTATCGTTCTTGGCCATTCTCTTTGCGTTTGGTTTGCTCTTCTTTGGCTCGGCAGCAGCTTCTTCCACACCCACATCAAAATCATCTGCATTGATATCGCTTTGCTTTCTCTTCTTTTTCAGCGTCTTGATCTTGTCTAAGGTTTCTCTCTTGTCCTTTTGACGTTGTTGCAAAGTTGCTACCTGAACCTGCTTACCGAACTTCTTTAGTTGTCTTTGTTTTCTTGCATCTTCACGAGCCTTCTTTTCTGCTGCTTCATTTACCAGCTTGCCCTTTATTTTGTCCATATGTTCGTCGCTCTTGACCATTTCTGCAAAGTAGTCCAAAGGTCTTTTGAATGGTACCTTTAGTCTCTTCAGTTCATCTCTAGCTTTACTCACAGCGTCCAACGATTGCTTGTAAAATGCCAGTTCACGTTCAGTATCGTCGTATATGTCTCTGATACCATCCTCTGTGTTAGCAGCAGAGGTCACCGAAAGATGCTCTTGGAACGAGTGTTTCTTCCATGGAAGTTGAATCCTCTCCAGACTGTGTTTTAAGGCTTTGGTATTGTTGATTGTCAATTTCTGATGAGGAACAATGTCAGCATCTGAATCAATCTCAACATCTGAAAGAGGGACATCTTCTTCTTCAGCCTCTTCATCACTTTCGGCCTCTTCATCTTGATCTTCCGAACCCTTGTCCGCCTCTTCTTCACCACTTTCCTCGCTGTCGTCCTCATCAGACTCACTCTGTGCTAATTTTTCCAGGTCCAGGTTGTTACCAATTTCAGATTCACTTTCATCTTCATTTTCAGATGCAGCATCACTTGCTTCATTATTTTCATCTGCCACTGCAGCTCGAGCAAAGAGTTGTTGAGCAAGCATCTTTGCCATTTTCTTCGCTTTTCTTCTATCTTTTTTCGACAGTGTCTCACTCGTGTATTCCTCTTCACCCTGTTCCTCTTCACCCTGTTGAACTTCATATTCTTCATCTGATTCTGCAAGATCATCCTCAACTACATCCTTCTCTTGGATAACTTTTGGTTCATCTTTTTGAGTTATGGATTTAGTCTTTTCTTTCTTTTGCTTTTCCTCTTTGTCCTGCCTCTCAATCTTCTTTTGGTGAGAGAGCAGCTCTTTTAACTTAAATCCTTTAGCCATTGCTGAATGAAATATAAAAAGCCTTGTGGTTTAATGGGTTTGACAATTCAGTTCGTTGGAGGCTGCACACAAATAATATCTTATACCTATTAAATACTAGTCTATCTCATCTCATCTCATCCCATCGCATAAAATTTTTCAATATAAAAAAATCGCTTACTACGTCCAGTTGATTTGCAACCTAAACTGCAAGCGCCCTGGTAAAAAAAAGTCTTTAATATTAATATTACATTGGCTATGTTCAATTAATGGCACCGTTCATGTATTTCTAATACATTTGGTGCTATATGTTATATATTGGACATCAATTTTTAACCAGAAAGAAATGACATATCCTTAAAAACGCAGATCGTTCAACCTAAAATGAAATCATCTCTAAATTTTTCTTGACCTTGAGTGTCCTCATCTGAGAATCTAGTCAACCAGGCCGTTTTCCTTCAATGAATTGAACAGTTGACTATCAATATATTTTGCTAGAGTTGGTCCATCATTAGACAAATAACCGTTATCAGATATACCCTTTCTACGTCTGGTTTTCATCACGAAATCACGACCAAGACTAGCAACAGGTGCTGGTTTCAACCTTGGAATGTATGCTTCACTATCAAGTACATTTCCCGGAACCTTCCACCATAGCTTTTTCCAGGAATGCGATTGACACATCGCAAGGCCACTAGTTGAAAGCCGCAAGTCGGTTTCGAAACCAGTCGACTCAATCACAGGCAACCAAGCTTGGACGTTGATATAGGGGGTTGCAACAACTTTGCTTATTCTGTTAATCTTCCCTCCTCTCCGTTTTTGTAACAACTCTTCAACTATTGGTACCAACCCAGAATCAACGCATATATCAATTTCATAAATTGGTTCCAAGAGAGCGGGATTTGCAGAAAGCAATGCCACACAGCATGCTTTTCGAACGAGTGAAATTAATTGAGCAGAAATATTCACAGGATTATCATCCTTTATCTCCAAACCTAAAATCTTGAATTGAACTCCCAATATTGGTTCCTCAGCCAATGGTCCTTCTTTAATAGCCCAAGAAAACCCTTGCTCGATCTCTTTCCTCATTGACATCAAAACATCCTTATCTGTTTCATCGGGAAGCGTATCATCTATCAAAGCCACACCGTCACGAATAATCCACAAGTTTCTTGCTGCCAACGAATCCCATTCGTAATTATCTCTCAAGATTCTTCGAAGCGCTCTGGGATTCTTCAAATCTGCTTCAGCAATATTGCCGTTCAGGAGATCAGCAAAAAGTTTTCGAGACATCGGTTCTGCGCTAATGGTAATGTTCATGTTACCATCAGAAGAGTTAACAGGTATAGCAGCAAAAGATTCACCAACACAACTCTCAGTAAAAATCGTCAATGGATCAGACGTTTTTATTTCCATATCTGAATAAGTAGTTCTTAAATCATAAAGTAAGCAGTCCATGTACAATTCTCCTGTCCCAACAACATAATATTCTCCCGACTCTTCTACTTGGACTCTTAGCCCCGGATAATACTTTGTGACCCTTTTTAGACCATCTAAAAGCTTGGGCAAAAATTTAGGTTGCAACGGAGCCAATACAACCTTAAGTACTGCCTGGTTGATGTAGTCTATAGGATTGAAAAAAGGTATGGCAATCGAATCTTGGCTGACTTTGAGTAAGGTCGCTGATTTCACAAAGGTTTCAGAAATGCCCTTAATTAACACTATTTGCCCTTCAGAAGCACCATTCACACGATAAACATAACGACCACCCATTAATGCAATATCTTTAATCTGGATCGGCTCCCCATCTCTTATGCTAGACTGTTCATTCAAGGTTTGTAAAGGAGAAATTATTTGCGAATCATACACTTTTATAATATCTCCTAATTTCAAAGTACCAACAAAAATCCGCACTAAAGACCAATCCTCCCCACCATAGTCCATAGTTTTAACAGCATGTGCCACAAAATCTTGCTTACTTACTTCATCGAAGTTCATAACACTTCCAATTAATGAAGTTTTTGCGTCTTTCTGGACATTAACATGAGCCAGAGAATGCACTAAACCTGTCTGTTTTCCAAAAATCAGACCAAAGGTATTTATCATTAGCGGTTTCAGATCATAATTTAGAAATTCTTTTGGAGTTTCCAAATTGAAGTTAGAGCTAAGAATACCAGGTAGAATATTAGGATCGTCGGCTAACATACTGGTGAATACCTTGTATACGGGAACCAAAATAAACTCAACAAACGTGGAGGATTTTACTATACCGCCTTCCAGATTTTTGAACTCACCTTCTTCAAAATAAATATCACCCCACAAATGATTTATGAAACCTTCAATCTTGTTCTCAGGTATTTTCCAAGCATAATATTTTCGTGCAAATTCTTCAATTGTGAATGTAAACCTAAACTTTGTCGATCCAAATATGATGTTTCCAAGCTCCGGTGAATAAATCTCGTTTCCAGTAATCGAATTTATTTCATTTATAATATGACGCAACTTGAGATATGAATCTTGAGGTGCAAGTCTCAATTCCAATATGAGACGGTCAATTTTATTCAAAAATATGACAAAAGGTTTATTCAACGATCGACATTGCGTGATTAATTTAAGAGTGCTGCCTGTCACACCTTCAATCACATCAACACATATTAGGCAAGAATCCACGGAAGCTAGACAAACTGCAACTTCATCCATAAAATCAACGTGCCCCGGTGCATCTAGAATATTCAAAGGGACGGAGATGTCATCTAAATCCGTTAATAAAGTAGTGATACCATTTAATTTTATGCTAATACCCCGTTCAATTTCTTGCTTCATGTTATCTGTATATCGCAGTTTTTTCCAACCAAGTTGCATATCTTTGGTTAAGTGTGGTATTTTCTCATGTGTGTCAATAACCAGCATATCCATTAGTGATGTCTTCCCGGACTTCAATCCTCCTATTATTGCTACATTCTTGATTCTAGAAGGAATTTTCAACATTTCTAGCAAATATTCACGATCATAAATGGTTTTCGGTATATTTTTGTTCAAGTTTGTGAATATGGTTTTATTTCTTGGATTTGTTTTTAGTCTCTCTGTCACCACCAGAGGGCTATCGACAGTTTCTCTATCTTGTGTTTCAACTAAGACTTCAACTTCACTTCCATAGCCACTTGCATGTTGATCCCGTCTTAGTATTATATCATACCCATTACCTCGCATTGAAACCTCATCGTTGGTGGGTAGGTTATCGCCCTGGAGAGCTTCTCCGTCTATAGCATCTTTGTCAACAAAACTTGCATGCTGTTCCAAGTTATCAGAGTTTCCAATAAAGTTTCCAAACTCATCAAATAGATCGTCCTCCATAATACGCTCTCTTTTGTTCTTTATTTCCTGTTGATTATGATTTCTGCGAAATCTACGTTTTCAATAACCATTTCATTAATTCATAATGGAGTTCACCTGCCATTCGTCATATAAGAAAAGAGGGCTTAAAACAATATACAGTAAAAGTAAATCCAAAAAACAATCAGTTTTCAAAACTGTAAACGGTTATGTTTACCAGTTAGAAATATAAGTGAAGACCTACAATTTGGCAGGTTTGGTAATTATCTTTGCTAAAGACAAGAGGTGAGTTGCTAAACACTACATGAACATACAAGTGAAATAACTTCTGGCATTTTTTTCAATTCTGGAATTCAGTACAATTACATTCTTCATTATATTTCCTAGTATCGGAAATGCCAGATTATAGGTTGCTATCTGAGAGCATTCGTGACAATATTCCTAATTTCCATACAGATGAGCTATTTGAAAATCTACATACTATCATTCATGAAGATCACGATGCTAACGAGCCAGAAATTGTAGAGCATTTTGATTATCAGCAGGTTTTGGATAAGTCGCTTCTGTCTCGTAATTCGGTGATTGGATTAGGATTTGGCTTAATGAGTCCCGTACTAGGAATGTGTACTAGTATGGGTATAGGGCTGAAAAATGGAGGACCGCTGACGATCATTTTTGGATTTTTAATCGCAGGAATATGTACATATATGTGTGCATTATCACTCGGTGAAGTTGTTTCGAAATTTCCCATGGAACTACACGGTGCTAGTGCGATGCTTGCACCCGAGCACTACAAATTAATATGTTCCTGGTATGCTGGATGGCTGATGTTACTAGGCAATTGGTTTATGAGTATTAGTGTCACATTTGCTGGTGCTCAGCTGATTATATCACTTATATTGATGAATAATTCGGAGCTCATTTCACAACGATATCTAATGCTTTGGACAGTTGTCGCATATTTTTTGGTTGTCTCTATCGTGGGTGTTGTTAATTTGAAATTTACCAGATACATTGAAATAATAAACAAAATTTGTGTCTATTGGATAATCTACGCTGTTATTTTCATTGATGTTTTATTGCTGCTATTTCATACGGAAAAGTTCAGATCGCTGGCCTACGCTTTATTTCATTTTGATAACGGTATATCTGGCTACCATTCTGCATTTTTGTCATTTATAATAGGGTTCCAACAATCGAATTTTACCCTCCAAGGTTTTAGTATGTTACCTGCTTTAGCAGATGAAGTCAGAGTTCCTGAGAGGGATATCCCCAAAGGAATGTCTAGCGCTGTACTTTTATCTACAATAATCGGTGTCATCTTCTTGATTCCAATAATGATAATATTACCAGATGTCAAGGAACTTTTCACAACAGGAAAAATTTTACCCATTGTCAATATATTCACAAAATCTACAAGTTCTACATTTGTCTCAATTTTCCTGATCTTCATGATTCTTGGAAATCTCTTCTTTTCTGGAATTGGGTCGATCACAACGTCGTCGCGTGCAGTATACAGTTTAAGCAGAGATCATGCAATACCATACCATCATCTTTGGACTTATGTCGACCCTTCTTCAACTTCGAAGGTACCAAAATATTCAATTTTATTAAGCATGTCGGTGTCATACAGTTTAGGATTGCTGGCACTTTTCTCTACGGCCGCTTTCAATGCCTTTATTGGCTCTGCTGTTATATGTTTATGCTCTGGCACCATTATTCCATTGATTTTGGTACTTTTGACGAGAAGACGTATCATAAGGTATGCTGCTATTAAGATCAAATATAAACTTGGTTGGTTCATCAACATTATATCCATCATTTGGCTCTTATTAGCAATGATTACTGTCTGTTTTCCCACCCAAATCCCTGTCAATTTTGTTACTATGAATTATGCCATTGTTGTTTCCACAATTTGTATATTATCGATATCCGTATTGTATCATAAATGGGGGAGGTACAATTTTAAACTTCCTCAAGTAGAAAAATCCCATAACTTGGAGAGGCAAACAACGGGTTCAAACATTAGCAACAGCGACGAAATATCCGTTTATTCTATACCATTCAGCTTGAACAAGGCTAAACTAGATTCTACAGAGCCCAACAGAAACGTAGAAGAATGAATGATGTAGAAGATATAATCCAAGAAAGCAAGATAAGATCTGTAGTGTTTTGCCCTGATTATGGCTAAAAATGTTCACATGAATCATATTCAATTTTATACTGTTATAGAAAATTTTTAATGCATTAGATAGGTTTACCAAATATTGGTAAAATCTCAAAATAGGAACATTGCCCCAGAAAGTTTCCCCTAAAAATAATAGTAAAACTCCAAAATTGTATGCGGTTGTTTATATGTTTGCATTAGTAACGGTGAATCTATAATATCCTATTCCACAGTTCATGATTTACTACTTTTCAATACAGATGAACCAAATTAACCAAAATCTTAAATTTTAACCCCACCCAACAATAGATAACTTATCACACAATGCTGCTACTAGCAATAATTAACAAAACACCAGCACAGCACCACTTCAAGCATGTGGTTCCCAAACTGTGGTTTTCTTTGAGGTCTTGTTCATTTTCGCCCTGATGATGATGATGACCATCACTGAACCCAATACCAGTTTGAAACATTTGTAATCCTATAACCAAAAGAAAACCTGCTGTGATACTTAATAGCAAATCCATATGAGGAGCTCCATGCTTAATATCTTCATTTCTAAAGATAAAATAGCCAATCAACGCACCCAAAGGCTGTGAGAACCCTCCTAACAAAGCTGTAATCAAAATTGCCCTGCTTTTCGATTGAAATGCTGCATAAAATGGTAAAGTCATTGCAAAACCTTCCACAAAATTATGAATAGCCAAACTAATGAAAATGGAAAACCCTAGATCTTTCGAAACATCTGATGACTGGTTCGTATAGAAGATTATGAATCCTTCTGGAAACTTATGCAATGTTATAACCAAGCAGGTCTGAAGACCAATGGAAAGAAGCTTAGAGAAGGGTGTTTCCAAATGATGGTGGTGGTGATTGTGGGCTGCAGTTATTGTTGGATTTACGGACTGGATAGCACCATAACTATGCACGGAATTAGGACGAACATGCGTTGCTTGATCATCTCGTAGGGTGCTTGCGATACTTTTCTTTCTTCCTGAAAGGAAATGCTGGCGGTATAGCGAAATATTTTCTAAATCATAACCGATATTATTTTCCAGACATGCCATGCCGTGAGGATCAAGTTCAAGATCCGAATGAGTAGATCTAGCCTCTTGGCTCTCTCCCTCAGGAGCATCTCTCAACTGACCTCTGTCGTCCTTTAAACTAGGTGGAACACAAGGAAAACTTTGGGTTCTTGTCATTGGGACACAATTATTTGAATCAAAGCAATCTCCTAACGTGGCCGGATTGTTCTTGGTAATTAAATCTATTAATGAAGGTCTCAAGTGTAATTGAGAGGGTTGGGTATCCAACTGTTGTATCTCTTCGTCTTGATTATCGGAATGCGAAGCATCCTTGAGCAAATGCCCGTTCTCTCCTGTTGATGATGATGATGTGCCTTCTTCGTGAGCCGCTTCTGTCCGACTATCGTACCCTAGAGCGTGTTCATGTGAGTGTGAATGCTGATGTGTCTCTCCCAACTCACTATGAGTGCCATGTGAATGGCTATGGTGGTCGGCCACTTCCTCACCACTTGCATCGTGACTGCAATGAATCAATGACTCACTGGCAAATGCATGGACCAAGTAGTTCAATAGTAAACTGCCAGACATACCAGCTGCCAGACCAAATAATATGACCAAAGAGCTTTTCCTGTTTTTCTCTTCAGAGTTGCCAGCAGGTGGTCTGGGCAACATCCGGTATATTGATGTTGTAATCATTGATCCTGCACTCAATGACAGCCCATAGTTGACAAGCTTCGTGTTTAAACGGTGCTTTCGAGACTTGCGTGATAGAGCTGACAAGAGCGGGACGAACAGAGCACCACATATGCATACAGCAGATGAAATCGTACAGTAGACGACCCACTTTGGAATTTCGGCATCAGCCGATCTCTTGTAGCCCAACATGACGATTTGCAAACCGCTGTCGTTTGCTTATTAGTAAAAACCACTCTTTGAGGTGGAACGACAAGTCAAACACTTGATACTCTCTGATGAAATGCAAACTCCTTTTCTATAAAGTGCTTTGCAAATATAGCTAAATATACCCGGTGCTGGGAAATTTTCCCGGTGGTGTTTCTTTATCTGAATTCCTGCTGATTCGGAACAATTAAACAGGCAACTTGGGCGAAGCGCGAAACAAGATCGATGCAGCACAATGAAAGGTATTATTTGCCCGATTTCTCACTAAAGGTTACCAAAAAAGAAGTTCTTGACCTAAAGTCAAAATAGCTTCAACAAACTGCACGGTTTCTAAGGGCTTTGAAACACGAGAATATTACACGCAGATCTAGAAAGGACGGATAAAACACAACCAAACGGTAACCCAGCCGCCTTTATGCTGTCTTGGAGTAATATATACTTTTTTATCCTTCTTATATATATATACATCTTAGGCATACAAAACCTGGACCATGAAGGTTGTGATATGCATTCTTCTAAAATTACGCCAACAAAACAACACCATGTGAATCCTTATTTTAGCCGCACGACACCCGCACAGTCTGCGGGAATATATACGGCCACACAATAAAACAGAGAGCCAGAAGCTTCTGAAAAAGGTGCTTAATTGAAGAAGAAGTGCTCAGCAGCCATGCAGCCCTTCCCAAATAAAAACAGGCTTGACGCTTAGGTGGGCAGAGATCCAACCGGGCCGCCGGCATGGATATTACACACGTTGACTGTGTCTTGCACACAAAATATACTTGTTATGTCTACGAACTTTACGACGATTGAATTTTTGGGTTAAGCCATACTTACTGACGCGGCCAAGCGGTTAGGTTCACTACTTTTTTTTTGAGAATGCAAACCCTCCATGCAAGGTTATCATTCCGTACCCTGCGTGAGACCTTAGAGTTTATTGCAGTAAGGCAGTAAAATCCCGGAAAAATACTACATGGACTAGAATTTATATACGGATCCCGCAATAACAAAGGTAAGGAGATTATAGTACAGAGCCATAGCCGAGACTGGTCAGGCACGATGAAACATTCCAATAGGACATCAATTTCAAAAGACCTGGCAAGAAGTTGGTTCGTCTCAGTGGAAAGACCGCTGAGATGTCATGTGACGAGATCTCGCGGAAACTGAAGCTCAAACAATATAGATCGTCAGAGAAGACTTGGAGAGAAGAGCCCTGCGCTGACGCCCAATTCAGCATTTGCATGGCAAGCTCTGCATACGTGCATGGGTACTGACGCGAAACCACTGATACTCACATGTGGTGCTTCAATTGGTCTGCATTCTACTTCGCAGTCACGGCGAAGGGAGCAGAGGGGAAGCAGTTTACGCTGAGGTGAGAGCATGTTTCACAGATGACCATATGATTCACGTTTTACGTACGGCATGCACTTGAATTTTTGCTTGAATAAACGAGCGTGAGGTCTGAGCCTGTCTCTTTGAGAACGTTTTGTAAGTTGGTGGAATATCGCGCATCCTTCAAGAAAATAGTTCGAAAACATCACGTGGCGGAACTGTACGAACTCGTAGACTAATCTCCATAACTCCCCAAAATACAGTCGGGACTGAGCCTGTGCTGGATTCAGCATTACAGAAGATTCAAATGCCCATATGAACTGCCCTGTGATAGCATCTCATTCTCTGGGAAGACATTACTTTGAAAATTTTCACGTGCGAAGATCGACTTTTTTTTTATGGAACCTTCGGTGGTGTAACCCTGTTTTCAATTGGAAGGTCAAGTGGCTACTCTGCAGCAGACACCGACGACTTGCCATCGGAGTTCACTCCATGCCGTTAGACCAGCGGGAAAAGGGCAATGCAGAAAAAGAGGTCGATAGTGTACATACAAAATACGTGTGCATATTGCACTAGAAACAGTAGATGAATACTTGATTTGAAAAAGAGAAGTGTGTTTTATGGGAGCGAAAAGGACAACCTGAGGTTTACGTGTGTCTTTAAGAGAAAGTTCGAAATCGTTTGTGCTTGTAACGGCTGCGGGATAAAGGGGATCGAAACAGTCTAGTGGCTGAACGTGGAGTGAAGTATAGAAGACCACAAAGAGCAGCTGGGCGAGCCTGGGGCGTGTCGGCGACTTTCCAGATCATTTGGCCACGGATTCATTAAGATTCGCACCGATGTTAGGCAACCTCTTGAAGAAAAATATATCGAACTCTCAAAACAGCGACAATGGCAGCAACAGTACGTTGTTGGAGACGTCTGTGGAAAACCTTTCTCTGGACGAAGCGGGTGGCAATAGTAGGGATGTAGCCAAGCAACAGATTTCACACTCTTTCAAAGCGTTGAACAAAGGATCAAACCTAGGGCTATTACATGGAAAACCTTTGGATCCTTCTCATCCTAGTCTACCAGTAGAACTACTGTCTCCCAGCTCACATCAGATGCTGGACCATATTGCGGACGACCTAAAATTCAAACTTTTTGGAACTAATACATTTGTTAACGATACCACCCTTTCAAATTCGAACTCAACAAACTCTTTTAGGGTCCTAATCGCGGAAGAAACGGGGAATGTCGCCAGCAAAAATAATTATAAAATCGTTATGGATTACATCTCCGCCGACCCTTCTTTATTTGACATAATCCGAGCAAATGAGCTGAAAGACTACATTTTTGGTTCTTTTATCAGATCAACAGATTATTCACAGGCAAATAAATTTAGAATAATTCCGAATTCTGATTTGGTTATGATCACAAGAACATTTCACGTCCCTGAATTGCCGACTAACCGAATCACCATTTCAATATGTGTGTCAACCCTATATTTAGCAACCATTTCAGAAATGTGGGACTTCATTTCCAAGGCTCTGGATCAATGCCAAGATAGCGTGTATTTAATGATCCGGAGAAATCCATCGAATGCACAATATTTTAATTCGTTAAAAAGAAATAAAAGTTTCGAATCTATATCTACCTTGCAGAGCCAATCAGGCCTTCTTCCAGACGATTTGCAGGTTGAATTCAGGAAAGAATGTAATTATATTATAAACACAATTGAAAAAAGAATTTTCAGGTGTCTAAGATGCACTAATGAAGTTCCAAGGTTACTCATATATCCAGAGGACTACAAAAGTTTTATAAATACATGGTTTGAAGATATCTTTAATTGGATTGATATAAAAGATGGACCCAAAATAAAATTTCTTCCGACATTGCTTGCCAAAATTATATGTGATTTCAAAGATAATATAGCACAAGACCCAAATACGAGGATAATTATTATGGCTGGTAATTTAGTTGTGGCTAATAAGCTTTTGTTTCTTGTTGCAGGAGTCCTAGAGCCAAGATACAAAAATCAGATTCATTTGAAATCAGTAGAGGAGGAAATTGTTGTATCGACAAAATGTTCACCAATTCGCCATGTGACGAATAAGACTATGACCATAGCCTCTCAATCGAATATATTAGCCACACCAAATTTTAAAAGTAAGGGTTCTTTGCAGATCAAAAAAAATTATGGAACCCACGAGAAACCAACAGACTTCAGCAAATACTTTTCAACTAGGCAAGGGTGGGAAATTCCACGAAAAACTAGTGGACATAGCTCAGTATCTGTGAGTTCAGACGAGTCTTTAGCAGAAGTCATTCAACCGTCGTCTCTTAAAAGTGGAGGAAATTCCGTATCTCATTTGTCGTCGTCACTATCTAGTCAGCACGGTTCATCATACGGCTCCTGGTTCAACAAACGAAACAGTATATCCCAGTATATGCAAGGAAGTCCTCAAAATAAGTTTGCAGAAAATGGAGAAAGAGCTTTTTCTGGGAGCACGACTATTGGATATGGTTTATCAAGTTCGATAAGCAATGGATCGCTGCACCAAAACTCAGCTAGAGGTACAGGCTTGACTCCACAACCCTCTCCCTCGATAAGTGAATACGAAGAATACCCCTGGTATGGTGTTGCAAGTTCTCCTCAAATTGATACATTGATTTCGGGCAATCATAATTCATCAAAGAGGACACTTTCAAAGTCCTTCCCCTTAAGTGAAATCAAGATCAAAAGAGGGATCCAAAGTATTTCTCAAAAAGAATTACTGGATGATGCTTTTGAGAAAATATGCAAGCCAAACAAAACACTGGCGGAAGGAGCAATAGATTTTGAAATATTTCAGAAGTCCTCGAGACATGCAGCTGTATTACAGATTCACATCAACATTCACGAAGTCGAACAGAAACGTTCTCATGAACTTTTACCAAGATACGGCATATATCTGCCTCATTTTAATGAATATTTCAAACTTCAAGCTTTTCCAGTTGGACTTGAATCTGAATCTCAAGTGGTTCATACTATGAAGCGAGATGCTCAGTCAGAGAATTATTCTAAAGCTCTATTTGTTTCTTTGAGATCCCGGGACATTAAGGAAGTAACAGTAGTGAGAAATGAGGTTAGTAATGGGACCATGCATCGTACCGGACTACTTCAAAAGACGAAGAAAATATTTAATGGTGGGAAATGTGGAAACATTTCTACAAGGCTAGCTAATTGCATAAATTTTGTGGATAGGAGTATCAAGCAAGCAATGGTTGTCTACGAAAATTTTGATCTGGACTCAATAGAACGCTCAAATCAATTGCATGAAATATTCAGAGCTATATATCACTACCCAGATAATTCCTCCTAGCTTATTTGCTCTGCAATTAGTATTACATAGAACTATTGATGTCGTTTCCAACGACAAGGTAATCTAACTAGAACCGAAATATACAAGATGAATTTCAAAATAAATGAATACACAATAATGAAAAAATTTGGAATTCCTTAACTTTGGAAAATATTGAATAGAGCTGGAAATTTTTTGGAGTGACTTGTTTTGATATTAAGTTTAGCTTGGAAACGAAAATCCAAAATCATTAGAGCGATAGCCACGTTACACTTCGGGCACTTCTATATATTCTAGATCATGTCACTATCAGACTGGGCATCACCAATACGATCAGCGCCTAAACTTTTTTTTGATGAAGAAAATAAGACACAAGAAGCTTTGCAGACTTTTAAGGAAATATATGAGTGTGAATATGCTTCTAAGAAAATAGGGAATACGAAATACAATGATTTTATGGAATGCGATTGTTATGAAGATTTCGCCAATGGGGTAAATCATGCGTGTGGTGAGAACTCTGACTGTATAAATCGATTAACACTGATCGAATGTGTAAATGGATTATGTGGATCTTGTGGGCATGATTGTCAAAATCAGAGGTTTCAAAAACAGCAGTATGCGGAAATAGCTGTTTTCCAAACCAAAATGAAAGGCTATGGTGTGCGTGCAGAGAGAGACATCGAAGCACAGGAGTTTATTTATGAGTATAAGGGAGAAGTTATTGAAGAAGAAGAATTTAGAAACAGACTGATGGAATACGATGAGCGCGGTTACAAACATTTTTACTTCATGATGCTCCAGAATGGCGAATTTATTGATGCCACTATGAAAGGTTCTTTGGCTAGGTTCTGTAACCACTCCTGCAACCCTAATGCATATGTAAATAAATGGGTTGTTGGCAGGAAACTGCGTATGGGATTATTTGCCAACAGGAAAATTCTTAAAGGCGAAGAGATTACCTTTGATTATAACGTCGACCGGTACGGATCTGTTGCTCAAAAGTGCTATTGTGATGAGCCCAATTGTATTGGATTTCTGGGTGGTAAAACACAAACAGAAGCTGCGTCTCTTTTGCCCCAGGCATATGCGGATGCTCTTGGTATCACAAGTAGCATGGAGAAGAAGTGGATCACGATGAAGAAAAGCGGCGGTGAGAAGATCGAAAAGGGCTCTGGTGATAATATTAACATTGAATTTCTGGAGTCGATCAATCCAGAGCCATGCGAGAGTCCACTTGATGTCACAAAGGTGATGAGTGTTCTCCTACAGGTCGATTCACAATTGATTGCGACTAAACTATTTGACAGGTTGAATAGGATAGAGGACGAGCAGTTGTACCATCAGGTGATCAAGCTCCATGGGTACATCTGCTTTGTCAAACTGCTAAAATTATTCACCGATGACTCGCAGACGCTGCGCGAGATGCTCCATTTTCTGAACAATTTACCAAAAACGACGAAGAACGGAATAACGACGTCGCAGATCGATGTGGAGGTTGTGGATATAATGGAGCAGTATCCCAGCCTGTCAGAGATTTGCAAGAGGCTCTTGGGCAAGTGGGAAACGTACGAGACGTACCAGAGAATATCGAAGAAGGACATCACTGATTCCACCAACAAGAGAGAGGATTTGCGCAGAATCCGCCTTCCTCCAGGCTGGGAGGTCGTGCATGAGAACGGCAAGCCCATGTACTACAACGCGCAGACGAAGACGAAACTGCCCAACGCACCACGCGGGTCGTCAAAGCCGTTCGGGTCGCGCACGCCATCGGGGCTCGATCTCGCCGCGGGATTCGACGGCGACCGACCTCAGTCAAACAGTCCGCTGGGCGTCCCCAGAAGTCTGGGCACGAAAAGGCCGCGTATGGACGAGAAGGAGTACGAGCTGCAGAAGAAGAGAAGGATGGAGCGAGAGCAGCAGGAGATCGAAAATGCGAAGCTTGAGGAGCTGCGCCTGCTGAAGGCGCGGCTGGAGCTGGAGAACCAGAAGAGGAGCGAGTTGGAGAAGATCATCGCGGAGGCAAACCGCCAGCGGGAGGCGGAGAAGGACGAGGCGGTGCGGCTGGCCCTGGAGAAGGAGGAGCGGAAGCTTCGGTTGAAGGCGCGGTCGCAGGAGAACTTTCTCGAGCACCGCTGGGAGAAGTTCTTCGCGTCGTACGTGCCGAATCTCCTTCGCAAGTACGAGAAGGAGCGGCACGTCGGACACGAACATTTGAAACAGTGCGCCAGGGACATTGTCAAGATGCTCACTGCAAAGGAACTCAAGAAAGACGCTGGCCGGTCACCGCCAACGGAGCTCACAGACGAGAAGAAGGGCAAGGTCAAGAGCTTTGTCAAAACGTACATGGAGAAGTTCATGGAAAAGTACAGAAAGAAAAATCGGCATTGAACTGCCACAGACGCATAGGCTGTTTGTAGTATGCATGGAAACACCGGGGACTGCGGCGCCCCTCTCCGCATATGTGCCGTGCGTGCGTTCTGCATGCCTGTCTTTGGCGCGCTAAGCGCCGTGCTACCAGGCGGTCCATGCATTACATTGGCCTAATCGGGAAATTCTGATCTGCGACGTCTGAGATGCCCCGAATGCATATCCGCCCATCGATTGAGACTGGTCTAAAACGCATCACAGCGCAGCTCTGGACACTGTGAGACACCTTCCGAAACACCGGCGGCACGTTGTTGGAGTGCAGTCGCGATATATAAGGAGCCGCTGATCTCGGATGGAGCGCGCTTGTTTTATAGGAAATAGTGCGATCTGCATTACACTCCCACCATCGCAAACATGACAACTGAGAAACACCTCGTGGCACCGTTCGACTCCGAGAAGCTGGACTACCGGTGCGGGTGCCGCGCGTGCCGCGCTCGCGCGCGGCTAGCGCGGCTGCAGAAGACGCTGTTCCTCGCCGGTTTTCTCGTGCCGCTTGCTTGGATGACAAGCATCGGCGTCTCTCTGTACTATGCGGTAGTGGTCCAGGAGCCCACGATGTACCCGGCGCTAGCGCCAGAGGACCTACCGACCGTCTACGAGATTGCGGCAGCACGGAGGCGGGCGGTCGTGACGGTAGCCCAAAACCCGTTTGCCAGTCAGAGCTCGCTCAGCACAGTCGAAGCCGAGGCTGACGCCGAGGCGGACCGCGGGCGCGCGCGCGCTGCGCAGCTGCGCGCAATAGCCGCCCAGGTGCTTGAGTACCACGTCACGACGGCGCGCCAGCGCACGCGCTGGGCGCTTGCGTCCGCGGCTGCCCTTGCGGCGTACGGGGTCCTCGCGCTCTGTCTGGTCATTTTACTGCGGCAGTAGAGGGCCGTCTCCGAGTTACCAACAGCTGTGTTCTGTTGTGCATCGGGCGCCCTCCCCCGGTAAGTGGTGGTGCCATGTGCCGACTCCTAAAAATAGACTCCGCGCCGCACCGAAACGGCTTCCAAAAACTGCGCCCTGTCCGATTCGGGACAATGTGGAACAATCCGGGTTCCAGAAAGTACGCCCACCGAGCATGTGTCATTGTACGGCGACTCAAGCATACACGCTCTGGCCTTTTTCTCACCTCTCTTTCATGCCATTGTACGGCAGCCAAAGAGAGCGAGCGGTGGGCCAGGGCGTCCCTGCCTGGGGCTTGGGCAGCCTGGCTGCTAAGGCAGGCCTGTAACCTCGGCAGGCTATATATAGAGAGAACAGCGTGAGGCGGCCGCATCATGTGTGTGAGTTAACGGGCTCAGTACCGCGGCATTCGCCGATCGCCATTGACTCTGTGAGCTAACCCTGCCCTGGCTGCAGAAATGCTGTGGCGATACTTGTGGGATTTCGCTGTTCTTCTCACTTTCGGTGGTACCCGAACAAGGGACGGTGAGTGATATATAAGTAAGATACAGAAAATTTCACTAGAACTTGCATCGCGGCGTAAACAAGAACTAAGGTAAAAACCCTGGCATTCTAACAAGGTCTTCCTCGAGAGTTTGCAGCGCACTTGCCATTCAAGCTCAGAAAGAACGCTAAGATGAAATCCAGCCTCTGTCTGCTAGTGGCAGCCATGGTTGGCTCTGCCACCGCCGTCGGCCAGGCCGTCGACAAAATTGAGTTCAGCAACGTGGGCTTTTCGGGCTACTTCACACACGTCAAGAAGCTGATCAACGTGGGCGAGAGCAGTTGTACCTGCCAGGTAGGCGCAGCCACCGTGTTCTCTGGCGCCAATGCGCCTCTTAACGTCAACGTCTCCGTCCATCTCCGTGGACCCCTGAAGCTGCACAAGTTCGCACACTACACATCAGACTCGTACGTCACATACGACAACAACTCGAATGCGGTGTGGAACAGATCCTCGTACTACGACGCCAGCGCGCAGCAAGCCGACAATTTGGTCTTTTTGAACCACGCGGGCGATGCCTCGCCATGTCTGGGCAACGGGTTGGCCTATGCCGCAGCAGACGGTACCACCAAGGCACAATCCTCTACGATTTTACAGAACAATACGCTTTTGACCTCTAACCAGGAAATCGTGCTGTTCTCGACAGACAAGTGCCCAAAGTCAGAATGGAACAAGGGCTGCGGAATCTACCGTAAGGGCATTCCCGCATACCATGGGTTCGGCAGTGCGAATGGCGGAAACAGTAGCAAGATGTTTTTGTTTGAGTTCGAAATGCCAAAGGAAAAACAGGCCAACAGCACCTCCATCGGATACTATGATCTGCCTGCCATCTGGTTATTGAACGACCACATCCCCAGAACCGCACAGTACCCTATCAATGCCAACTGTTCCTGTTGGGCCAGTGGGTGTGGTGAATTCGACATTTTCGAGGCCATGAACGGCACCGAGAGCAACAACCTCTACTCCACCTTTCACACCTTCCAGGGAATCGAAGACTTGGGCACTGGTATCCAGTCGCCAGTCCACATTTCCAGAGATGTCGATGGCGTCATGAGAGGTGGTGTTGTGTTCTTCTCGGACGGTGTTGTCGTGACTTTCTTGTCCAATGGGACAGTCTTTGACTCCTCCATCAAAGGAACCGACGTTAACAAGGTTCTTGACTCTGTGAGGACCAACGAATCCTTTTCAGAGGCACTAATGTCTGTCTCTGCACCTCTACCAAGCTCCACAGCCAAATCTAATGGTACCTCTTTGGTCAACAAGAGCCACGGTCTGTGGTATATGCTTTTCACTGCGTTGACTGCCGTCATGCAGGTGTTCCTCATCTAAGCTAAGGGTTCTCAGAAGGACAACGCAATATTGGGTATTTATAGTATATACGTGTATATGATGATACCAGCTACGGTTTCTGATATAAAGTAAAAGTTACAGGCAAAAGAATTGTCAGAGGGGACAGGACTTCTGTTGCCTAATTGGTGCTTCTATTACGGAGCGATTGTAATATAAACACACGCTATCTGAAATACTGGCAAAACACCATTGACGGACTTTTTGGGAAAATACAGAGAAAGTGCACAACTTAATGCTGTAACGAGCTAAATGAGCAGGAATCGTATGACAGACGAGGAAACTGAATTGCTGGGAACCAACATTATCTAATGAACCTGAAACGTCAGTGTGCAACCTTAGATGGTTTGATCTGATCCCTCAACAGAACAACAACATATATAATCTGGGATGGAACGCACTGCAAATATACTAACAGCTGGTCATAGTTTAATATTAGTATGTTTGCTTGGGTGATCAATTACGTCTCTCCTCATAGCGGCTCAGTGGAGATCTAGGCGCTCAATATTTCCATGTCTCATCAGTCCACCATAATTGGCCTTTGTTCAGTCGCCATGTTGCTGTTGGTTCCTCCACTCTCATGGCACACATACACTCGAAATATCCCAGCTATCATTCTGATTGTCTGGTTGTTTCTGATGGATTTCACCTCTTTGGTCGACGCCGCGATATGGAGTGGTGCCGACTTCAAGGTAATATGGGATGGGAAAGGCTGGTGCGACATAGTGACAAAATTGCAGATCGGAGCAAACGTTGGTATTACTTGCGCCGTAACTAACATCGTTTACAACCTGCACACCATTTTGAAGGCCAGCAACGTGCTTCCTGATCTGACATCGTGGAAGAAGATACTCTGCGACCTTACAATCAGTCTTTTGACCCCAATCGTTGTTATGGCTCTCTCCTACCTGGTCCAAGCCTTTAGGTATGGAATTGCCCGCTACAACGGATGTCAGAATCTGCTTTCGCCTACTTGGCTAACGCCAGTACTATATACTATGTGGATGCTAATATGGTCTAGTATAGCGACTGTCTATGCATGCCTTGTCCTGTACGAATTCCACAAGAAGCGGAAGGACGTCCGTGATATTTTGCATTGCACGAACTCTGGTTTAAATATCACTCGGTTTGCAAGACTACTGGTTTTCTGTTTTGTTATTATTCTCATTATGTTTCCGTTCTCCATATATGCGTTTGTCGAAGGTATTCACCATCTGCATGGCGATTACAACTTTGCTCAGACCCACAATAAAGGCTTTTGGAACTTTATCATCAAGTTTGACCCTGGAAAGCCAGTGTACAACATTTGGTTGTACATACTTATGTCATATTTGGTATTCATCATATTTGGTTTAGGGCAGGACGCTCTCATGATGTACAAGAAGTTTTTAAGAGCTATTGGGCTTGCTTTTATTGTAGAACATGTGGAAGAGATCTCTCACAGGCATAAGGAGAATCGTATTACCAAGCTGTTTGGGCAATTGTCGCATAGTGTGGGAGGGTCGCATGAGCACTCTCAAATGAATGAAGAATCAGATGCTAACACATATGCTGGTGCACAATCTCCGCACAAATTTGTGATTGATTATAGTTTACCTTCCGAAGGAAGTCATGGGAAGTCTCTACCCAGTTTCAAATTTGACGATTATATGGCCTTTGACCACTCCATTACATCAAATTCAACCTTTACCAATGAAAGGCGTAAGATCAAAGGGAAATCGGCGTTCTACTTTATGGAAAAAGATCTGGAGGAAACTTCCAACTCTTCTTGTCATGATTTAGAAACGTTCACAGACTTGGAAGCACAACCTTTCGGATATGGACAAGATCCAAGTTCACGATACAATTGGTCGCCTAGTTCAAAGATGGAGAGTGAGGACACAAATGGCACGGCATATTTAGACGATTGTACTGATGAAATTCACAATGAGATCAAATATCAGTTTAAATTTGAGAGGAAACCTTCAAAATGAAGTTTCACAGGCTTATATTGTGTAGAAACTGTATTATTTTAAATAGAAGCTATAGTATAGTTTTTCTAATCAAGATTGTTTGCATATTCGTCAACATTAACAATGTATTCGTAAATGAAGGCAGTTGCAGAGATATGGTCTGATCCTTTGACGTGTTCGTTTACTGAGTGAATTGTTGATATGATGTCTGGACCGAATATCGCAGCAGAAAATCTGTAGATGTTTCTGGTCAAGTCCCAATAATATTTGGTATCAGTGTTCCCAGACATTAACCCTGTTGTAACGTACAGATCATTCTCAGTGCCAGCAAAAATCTCTGCGTCGTACAAGTTCTGAATGGTGCCTGCAAGTAGCTCCCATACAGGGCCAGCGCTTGGAGACACCGGAGCAGGTTCAAGTGCTCTCGTTTTGATCAATTCAATCGCTCCGTTTTCTGTTTCAGGTAAAATATAGTTTCCATCATACAACATACCGTAGTCGTATTGAGATGCAATTTGTTTGATATATTCCAAATCAGCGGCAACAGTCTCGTTCACACTTGAATGAATGTCAATTCTGTGATTCACCAAAAATGTTGTAACTTCAGGAAGAGCATTGGCCTTAACACCACCGTTAATAATGTCAACTGCTCTGCTAGTCCTGATAAGGTCTCTAAACTCTTTCTGACTGAAAAGGAATTGGCTTATCAGTTGTCTACTTTTTTTGCACTTTGGTGCATTGACAATAGCTTTCTTGTATTTTGAGTCCAATTGGTTTGAATGTTCGGCTACACATTGTAGTAAGCCATAAAGTGGGCTGTCGACCGTAAAAGCCGGCTCGAATGGGTTGTCTTCCAAAAGCTTGATAAGTGCAGCAGCAACACCAATAGTTGTGTGCTCTGGAGGAACAGAGGAATGGCCTCCTTTTCCGTGAATTACAATCTCTAGATCAATATATCCCTTTTCGGCATTGATAGGCGCAGCAACATAGGTGTCGTTAGCGATAGGAGTCAGGCCAAACCCTTCATCTATAATGGAAAAAAAGCTGTCTTTCCCATATCTTTCAATCAGGAAATTTGCCAAATTTGAAGCTCCAAGCACTCCGCTGGATTCTTCGTCAAACCCCATTGAGAGAATGACTGACCTGTTTGGTTTGTAGCCGTCCTTCAGCAACTGTTCAATTGCCTCCAATTCTGCCATTAGCAAGTTCTTACAATCGTTGGAACCTCTGCCCCAGACAAGGTCGGTTTTTTCATCGTAAAAACCAGAAAATGGGGGATAGGTCCACTGGTCTATAGTTTTTCTGTTGACTGGAACAACGTCTTGGTGAGACATGAAGAGCATGGGCTTCAGAGAAGTGTCTTGACCCTCCCATGTGTACAACAGTCCCAATTCATTGACTTTTTCCAGTTTCAAAACCTTATGAACCAATGGAAACGTTTCCTCTAAGTAGTCATGGAATTGGTAGAAATACTTGTAGAACTCGGGGTCGTCAGCAGGCTGAGGGTTGACATCTTGGATTTCCGTTGGAATCTGGACAGCTTTAGTTAGTCTTTCAATAGACTGTTTCTTGTACTCAGCATCATTCAAGATGTAGTCTATGGATTTATTAAAAGATGGGCGTAGAAGATCGTATTTACCGCAAAGTTTCTCTTTGCTAACTAAGGCAGAGCTCTGACTATGCCCTGAGTGTGCACTTCTAAATATTATCCCAATGAAGAAGAACCAAATCAAAAACTTGGTAAATTGCTTGCTCTTTTGCTTTGATATGCGTCTGGGGTGATGCCCATCATCTAAACCTTGTTCCTCCAGGTCATCAAAGTTTACTTCTTTCTCGGTCATGTTCCTGATATTGATATCCGACAATCCGTAAAAACTTAATTTGTTCCGCAGGCGTTGCTGCAGTGTATTTAACCGTATACTCCGTACAAATGCAGTTCTTATATTTCCGTCCGCAACTCATTTCTACTCTCTTTTATATTTGATGGTATTCTCGCTTATCATTTCCTTTATCTTACCAGCCATTGTAGTATTCTCGGTGACTTCATCAATTAGTCTCATGTGACCGAGAGAGTCATATGCACAGTGCACAGTCAACAGTCGGAACCGCCGTCCAGAGACTTAGAAGACGGAAACTAACCATATACTGAGCGATGGTCACCACTCTTTAGCAGTTAAAATATTGTAAGGTATTTTCTGGACGGAGGGATGCTTGGGATCGGTTATTACTGAAGTTGTTTGTCTAACACCGGCTTTTTGGCAAGGATGCTCACAAATTGGGAGTGTGGAAGATAGGTGGCCGCTGAGGACTTACTATATGGTTTAATTTCTGCATATTCCAAGTTTATGGGTTCAAGTGTTGATAAGATTAATTCTTCCTGAAATTTAGGATATACCTCTTCTGTTATGCTTCGCGGATCTCTTTCTATCACGTGATATTGACAGACATAGGTGGCGCGAAGAGGGATTATAAACGCGTAACGAAAACAAGTGTTAAAAAGAGAGAGTCAGAGACGGCTAATGCAAAGATAGGTTTCGAATAACGCAGAATAGTACCTTTCAAAGAGTTGATAAAATGGCAAGTGAAACACCAAGACTAGATCCATCTGAGATAGCAGGAAGCCACTCTCCCGTGTTCAGAATCATCGCGCAAGTCAAATCACAACCATCAGAGAATACCCTAGTAATAAGCTCACCTAGTGAAGGAGGTAGCATGGTGAGTTTGGAAAACGTCAGAATATCTATGAGCAAGCAGTTTACAGTCGATACCTGGTACGAGTTTGTTTGTAGATTAAGCGACAACGGCGAGGTAGGCTTTCTCGTCTTAGACGCTGTCGAGTGTGTACTGAACGAGAGAGAAGAGATAAGTACCGAGGGAATCGTAGCCCTGCAGCAGTTGTCAAAAAAATTTCCCGAAATTTATTAGTATTCAATCTTATACTTATGTAAAGGTTAATTCTGTATATTTAGTTCTAACGTGATTTCACTGAAGTCGTGGTCCGAAATACACAGCCGACTCATACTACGACTAACCCCAAGAAATGCAGTAGAGCCTGTTTGAAATGAAGGTTTTTGATAGATGAGAGTCTCTCAGGTACTCATGCGTTATGACATTGTCCCTCCGTTATGAAGAACTGGTTGACTGCGCCTCGCTCATTTTGGCAGACTCAACTAAACTAGACCAGTCGATCTTTCTAGGTGTCAGCGTCAGTTTTTCCTTAGGATTATACCAGCCACCGTTAGCACTGGGAAGTCCAGCAGGAGTTGCCCAGTTGATTGCACTTGACATTGTGTAGGACCAACCAGGAGTAATTGTCGTGTACTGGTCAAGAGTGGTTCTCATGCTGGTATAGTAAGTGACCGCACTTGTTGGAAACTTTCTCGTCCATGTTGTCGCTGTAACTGTCGTTCCTGGCTGCATTTGCATGGGCGCAAATCTAGAAATGCCAGTCTGTTCGGTGTATGGGATTGTAAATGATTTGCTGTCTATAGAGGTGGCAGAGGCAGGCACGTTTGTTTGGGCAACTGGCTGAGTTGTATCCGAATATGTGTATGTAGTGGTTGCACCTTTCATGTCAGTCAACTGAAATCTTGGTGTATAATGAATCGTATAGTATTTACCATCACTGGTAACTGCCGCAAACACTTGAATGAAAAATTGGCCCACACCCACTTGGGATGAAATGTCGACCTGATATGAATACACAGTACTGCCATCGTCACTTGTAGTTTGTGTAATAGAATCTAAATTGATTTGTTTCGCCAAAGGTTTCGTAAAACAATTGATATCTTTCCCATCCGTTGGTTGATTGGGACCAGTACAGAGCAGAAGGGAGAAAAAGCTAACATCTTTCATAACTGGGTAATACCCATCATTAGTCCATTGAACGTTTATGGTAGCATTACCAGATGAGCCTGAAAAGCTAGCTCCTTCTTCTGGAGCAATGATATGCACGTCTGCAAAAGCCACTGCTGCCAAAATTAGACTGAAAAAATACTGTATGATCATCATGTTGTAATAGTGCCGTACTCCCACAAAAGTAATGAATAATAAATTGAGTTTGATGAATGAGTTTTCTAGCCGTTATACCTTGGTTCTTATATAGGTAGGCAGAACTCTTCTCTAGTAAAAATATTCTGCGGAGACTAACAACTGCGAAAAATGTTTCTCCTTAGCTGTGTACCAAAATATAGTTGAACTCACCGGGGTTATAATAGTACCTATCGTGTTATATGACGTGAACGTAAGGGTAAGGTTTTGTTTCTAGCTATGATTTTTCCATACAAATCTATCGTTTGAGCATTTAAATAATTAACAACAACTTCAGATATTCGTGATAGTTCGTGATTGATCCCTCTGTGGGTTTTCGAGAATCCTTCATATTGTCGTTATTGACGTGTAGCATGTGTTACTCACGTGTTTACATAGTGTTACCCTCTTAAAGGAACAATTTTCTGTCTGAACCAGGAAATTGTAAACCAAATATTGAGCGTTTCGTACTCCTCTGGCTTGGAATGGAATTTGCAGTAAATTAACTTGAAATGTTAAGACGGCTGTTGCACGAAAAATATTAAGAGTATTACATCTAACGCGCCATACATCTGTTTTCATCTGTGGTACGGGCTTTCCTGCAAAATTCTGAATTGTGGTTAGAGCTGACGACGAGCAAACTTAATTTTCCTATCAGACAGTCAACTAGTAAACAGAATTGTTGAGCGAGGTTGTGCAGAAACTTGGCGAACCAAAAGCTAGTGTCTAGAGTCGTTAGGGATCTTGCGTTGTTCAATACTTTTGATATTCTTCCATCACAATTGTGTATTTTGCCTGTTTTTAAGGTTTTGAACGTGTTTCGTTAGCGCGCAAGTATAAAGTTAATAGATAATAAATCGAGGAAACCTCTCTGAGATTCAAATAACCGCATTGAAACGGATTGGGCATTTCAAGGATATATTAAGCTTCAAGAATGAGTGATGAACCGATGGACAGCGATAATGACATCCTTAAAGATGGAATGTCACTTGAGGAAAATTTGATCGGTGGTGATGTACCAGATACACAAGGTCAGGATGATCAAGATGATCAAAATGATGCTCCAAAAAGCCGAAGTAATAGTATTGATCAGCCAGACAAAGAGGATCAAAATGGATCCATAAATGGCCTTGACTTCGATAAGGACAGCGAAATGTTGTTTGGGGCCGAAGCTAACAATAACTTCCCATCTTTTGGTGACAAAGAACCTACTGTTCCAGAAATGACCAACACTGATGACGATAAATTGTTTGGAAGTGAAGATTCGAAATCTGTTGATGACGATAAGAAGGATTATGGGGATGATAATGAAATTTCTACAGAAAATCTAGATGTAAACAAAGGGTCGCTTGAATTAGATCAAGATCAAGAAAATGCTAATATCGAGGAAACAACCGTTTTAAATACTAATGTCGAGAATGATACAGAGGAAATTCAAGTGGAAAAAGAAATTAAACCGTCGCGTTTTGAGGATGAGGTACCTCAAGAAGCAGATGCGTCTCCGAAAGCAGAACCTGCACTACAGAGTAGTCATGAAGAGATGTTGCCTACTGAAATACAAGAGAAAAACTTGAATAGTGAAAATGATCTACTCGCTGATGACGGACAAGTAATATCAGAGACCTCGACAGGTGAGGCTCCTCATGATAAAAACGAAGAGCATCTTTCAGTAGATTCTGAAAACAACCCAAGAGTAGATGTGGATTCAAATACAAATATACAAGGCACTGCATTGAATTCTGATCATAATATCTTTACACCTCAGTCTGAAACTCTGGAATCTGAGGAGAAACCAAAAAATGGGGATGAGGAAGTGTTACGAGATCAAGATGAAGAGGCAAACCAGAGCGAACAGCAAACTTCAAAAGAAGATGACATGCAAGCAGAACCAAAAAATGAAGAAATTCTTGAAAATGACAAAAAGGACATAGAAACTGATAAAACACTTGTAAGCAATGATCCCAACGCGGAGCCACAGGAGGAAAAGCATTTAGATACAGGTGATAATCAAATTGAAGATAATAAAGGAGAGGAAAGTTATGTTAAACACGAAGAAATAAATGAGAATGATGCTAGCATGGCTAATGATATGGAAACCCCAGAAAGAGATTTCGACAATGACAAGGTCGAAAAGGATTCTCAAAAAGAGGAAGATGTTATCCCCCAAGATGATGACAAAGAAAAAAGCTCAGAAATTAATAGTTCGGACCTCGCTAATGGTGGTGGTGAAGAAATTAGAGATACTGCGAGAAGTTCAGAGTTAAACGAATTAATTGTCCCACAATCTCACGAAATTGTCATTCCTAGTTATTCGAAATGGTTTTCCTTAACAAAAATACATGCAATTGAGAAAGAATCAGTCCCAGAATTCTTCACAAACAGAATACCATCCAAGACTCCTCAGGTGTATGTCAAATATAGGAATTTTATGGTTAATGCGTATCGCTTAAATCCAAACGAATATTTCAGTGTCACAGCAGCAAGAAGAAATGTAGCCGGTGATGCTGCGGCGATCTTTAGGATCCACAAATTTTTAATGAAGTGGGGATTAATCAATTATCAAGTTGATGCAAAACTTCTACCTAAGAGCGTCGAACCACCATTTACAGCTGAATATTCAACCAAGCACGATGCACCAAGGGGTCTTTTCCCATTTGAAAGTTACAAGCCATCTGTCCAACTTCCGGACATGGCAAAACTGAAGAAGATGATGGATGTAGAGGACCCTGGAAGTACCCTATCCAAATATCTGAAAGAGGAGAGAAGAAGAGCGTCTATGAGCCAAAACTTGAAACAAACGGTAAACGCAACCTCTACGTCGGCATCACCTGTAATAGGTACAGAGAAAGTGGGGGAAGGATCAAATGAACAGAATGATATCGAGGCAAGTGCCAAGAGACCCAGTCCAGATAATACTTCGTTAGATCAGAACCTAAAAAGGCCTAAAATTCTTGAAAGTGTAGATGATGATTGGACTAGAGAAGAACTTCAAAAATTGTTGAAGGGTATTCAGACATTCGGATCTGATTGGTATAAAGTTGCAAAACAAGTTGGAACGAAAACACCGGAGAGATGTATTTTGAGATTCCTTCAATTACCTATCGAAGACAATTATTTGCATCATAGCAATGGCCCAGACCTAGGCCCTTTAAAATATGCTCCACATTTACCGTTTTCTAAAAGCGATAATCCAGTATTATCGACAGTAGCATTTTTAGTTGGATTAGTCGATCCAAAAGTTGTTCAAAATATGACGAATCGTGCATTGCAGTCTATCGAGGATACTGAAGAACCCAGAGAAATTTCCTTGAAGGATAGTGCAAAGGAGGGATCGGAGATTGCGCTGACTTCCTTGGGAATCCGTTCTAACGTTTTTGCCAACAATGAAGAACGGCAGATGAATGCCATATCCCAGGAATTGATAGATGTACAATTACAAAAGGTGGAATTAAAGTTAAGCTTCTTAGGCAAGATCGAACAATCTTTGGAACTTGAGAAAAAGGCGTTACAGAGACATCAAGAGAACACTCTCTTGCAGAGAATAGCTTTGGCAGATCATTATTGTAAAGTCCAGGCCCAGTTTGAGGAGTCGCTGAATCTTTTCGACGATAAAGATAAGCTCCAGGCAAAAATAGCGGAGATCAAGGCTTCGTTAGCAAGTCCGCCGCAACTAACTGTCGGTGCTGCGTTGTCCGAGTCTGAAACTGCGGCACCGGACGCTGATTCCGCCAGCAGTAAGAATACTGAGGCAGATTTGAAGCCAGTATCTATTGAGGCACCCCAGTACTACAGATACTGGTCGGCTTAGTATTGGCTTGCATTGTTATTTTTGTGACAAGTCAGATGCAGCTATTCGATGTTTGCGCTATTTGTTGATCAAATACGTGAATACCTAACTGTGTATGGCTGTGTCTGGCCGTTCCATCATCTCCAAAATGTAATTTAGATCGAAGTTTATAGTTAAACAATACACACATGTACTACTATGCAACTGATAGAAGGATCAGCATCTTCTTGCTCCATTAAATGGAAGAGCTATGGGAAATGAACCCGTTGTTTGCCTACAACTGTTGTTCAACTTAGCGGGACTAATTTGAGACCATCATCATTTTCTGTTTAAGACAATTCTTCCAAGGCAAGATTCACATTGCCTCCCAACTTTGATCTTTGTAAGGATGTTTCAAACCATATGGCATATGGACTTCCTGATTAGAATACCTGGATAGAGAACAGTCAAGTGTCAAAGGGTAGTCGATAGCTATATTGATTGGTAACGTACAACACGATTTAGATAGTTGTTTTATCCACTCTGTTCTGGCGGCTAACAAGCAAAAAACACACCTGAACACGCATTTCTATGCACAAAAAGGACTGCAATGGGACTTTTAAACTTGTTCAAATAAGCAAAATTATACCAATTGTTAAACTTTTTTTGCTAGTTTAGACGAAGGCCCATTTTTTTTTGAGCCACGGGTTATAAAACTAGCTATGCGTCTGAGCTGAGGACGTTGCTCGGCGGTTATTGGTAACCAATTTCTAGCATACAAAGAGAGAACCTGTGAATTAATTATCGAACGTATAACAGTGGTCCTAGACACTACTATTTGCATTGGGTAATTTGAGCTTTCGTAGGTCAAACCTTTTAAGCTGTAATTGGAGCATGAAATACGCCATGTAAGGGTCAATTGGTTGTGCATCATATATCACGTGAATCATGCAGTAGTTTCCTACATGTGATTTTTGCATAGTGTCAACAATATGGGTAACATACAGTAAGGGCTTCTCCGAGCTAACTCATATAATTGCACAACGAATCTCACATCACAGTGTTCGGCAGCTACATTTCAATTGAAAAAAAGGATAGACGGTGTACAGGAAATCAGAATTTTCGCATTAGCTTCTAGGTTAATTTTTCAAATCTGGATCAAAAAGAACCCATTACAACTGCACAGCTTGCCGAGTAGCTATGGACACGTCAGTTTATGCACATGCTGTCGATGTCTGGTCCAAGGCCAACCTACCTGGCCTTCAGAAACAACTTGATGAAGATGTCATTAAAGTGAAGGAGAAAGAAAGCCAATCACTGGACTCAAGAAAGGCCCTTGCGGGTGAGACGAAAGTGTTCAAAAAGCTTGCTGCGGACGAGAAATTGGCCCAGGTGAACAAGATCATCAAACAATACCAACAGGAGATTGACAGTCTAACTCAGCGCTCCAAGTTTACTGAACAGATCATCTTAGAGCTGTATAGCAAGCTCTCGGAGGTACCAGATCCAATTCCCCTTTTGCGGAACTCTGTGGATAAATTGGAGAAGGTTGATGATTCCAGGAGCCTTAGAGAAAAGGTGGATCATTTGGAAGACAAATTGGCCAAATATGCAGACTATGAGTCGATCAAGTCGCGGTTACTTGACTTGGAGCAGCATTCTGCTGTGACGTTGGCAAAGAGGCTTACAGCTAAGGAACAGGAACTCACTTCCAAATGGGAGGAGAAACAGAGAAACTGGACAGAGCGGGAAAGCGAGTTGCATAAGCAGGTAACATCGTTGAAGGAGAACATAGATGCGTTGGAGTCCAAAATATCGAAGCAGGTTGAGCTGGAAGGTGGAAATGAGGATACCAAGTTGGGCAACGGGTCGGCCAAGAAAGAGACTGTCTCGGCAGCGCAATACAATCTTGTTCTACAGGAGCTGGAACAGTCACAGTCAAGAACATTCCTCCTAGAAAAGAGAAATGAAGAGCTGAACGGCGAACTCACGAAGGCTACGAGCGACGCGGAGCGTGAGTCAGAGATGCATGCTAAGACCCTGAAGATCAACCAGCTGGAAAGCGAGAACGCACTCTTGAGCGCCTCAATTGAGCGCGAAAGATATACAAATAAAACAACTGTGGGGAAATTGCAGGAGAGTGTTCAAAGCTTGAAGGCCGAATCAGCCTCTTATAAGTCGGCGCTTGATGGAGCACAGTTAAAGTTGAACAACTACGCAGATTATAACAAGATTAAGGACGAGTTAACCGCTTTGAAACAAATCGAATTTGGGACGAACGATTCCGACAACGAAACAAATGAGGAAGCAGATATTGATGACTCGGCCCAAGGGAAAGTCCAGTCCAGTTTGATGACGGCGAATAGGAAACTACAAGGAAAATTGGCAGAACTCCGGAGTAAGCTAGCCAGCGATAATGAGGAGAAGGTTGCGATAGAAAAAGAACTGGTAGCATTGCAACAGAAAGTTCGGGACCTAGAAACGCAAAACAAGAAGCTTGAGAATGATTTGGACCAAATAGATGAAATAGACCAGAAGTTCAATGATACAGTCAGCATGGTTTCCGGCGTTACACGGCAGATGAACAACAGAGGCTCATCTAGGCTGTCACCAACGAGTTCAATAATAGGAATTCCTGAGGAACAGGAACTGTCCATGTCTGTTAACAACAGCACGATATTACCGATTGTCACAAAACAGAGAGATAGATTCAGGAGCAGGAACACAGAACTGGAGAAGCAACTGAGACAATTTAACGTTGAAAAGAACAAACTCAAGACCGAGATTAACAAGCTGAAGCTGGACAACGGGAAACTTTATGAGAGAATACGGTATCTGTCGAGCTACGCGTCAGCAGGAGCAGGTTCGTCTTCTGTAACACCACTTGACGTCAACGTTGACGCTGAAACACAGTATGGCCAAATGTACGAGGACTCGTTAAATCCATTGAACTCCTTCAAGAAGAAAGAATTAGATTACTACAGGAGGAACAGGCTATCGTTCTGGGAGAAGCTTTTCTTGACCTTTGCCAAGGTGATTCTCGCGAACAAAACTACAAGACTGTTCTTTTTGATCTACTGCTTTGGCCTGCATGGTCTTGTCTTCATGATGAGCATGTATGTGATCAACATCAACGGGTATCTAACACCGGAGGTTGGTATCGTTCATTCATCGAAGGCCAATGCAGTGCCCGCGGCTGGGGCCCTAGGTGCGGGAGCTCATGCCGCAGTGAACAATGCACCAAATGTACACATAAATTAGTACTCAGTCATAAACTACATAGGTAAATAAGCATTGATACCACGTATAACTAGAGAACAAAAGCATGCTGTGTTTGTGCGTTGTGAGAAAATGAATTACAACAATGACAATCTTCTATACCAAGCAAGTATACAGCTAAAAGTTAGGATGAAATATTTTTAAAAAAGATTATACAGAATGAGATATTACCAATGTATGATCAAATTCGTTTCCTTGATACTTAAGCAGCGATACGCTTTTGCAAAGCAAGTCTACCTCTTTGTCTGGAAGACAATCTAACAGCCTTCTTTTCCTCAGCCTTCTTGACGGTCTCCTCTCTTTCGGTGACAACCAATTCAATGTGAGATGGAGAAGATTCGTACTTGTTGATTCTACCGTGGGCTCTGTAAGTTCTTCTTCTTTGCTTTGGAGCTTGGTTGACTTGGATGTGAGAGATGTACAACTTGGTAGCGTCTAGACCCTTAGCCTGTTAAAAAAATGCAATTGTTAGTAAACCATTCGTGACCACAGTCTATGGATGTGCCACTTTCGCGATGTGCCGCCCGTACTTCGTCTTGCCACACAGCGAGTGCCGTGTGCGCAGCCAGGATCCAGTTCCTTCTCATCTGTGTTGGCGTTCGACTGTACGAATACGGCTCATCGTTACTCATCTTCCCATCTTTTCTCATCTTTGGAATCAAATAAAACATACTTCAGCGTTGGCAGCAGCGTTCTGCAACAAACCTTGGACGTGCTTGACGGACTTAGCTGGCCATCTAGCCTTGGTGACACCGAACTCCTTACCTTGCGCGGTTCTACCGATGGAAGAGTTGAATCTTCTGAATGGAATGGCCCTTTGGTGGTCCAAGACCTGGTCCAAGTACTTTTGGGCCTTTTGCAACTCCCAGCCGTTGATGGCTTGAGCGGTTTCCCTGGTGTTCTTGAAAGAAACACGCAAGTAGGAGCCACGGGCAGAAGCAGACTTGGTTGGGTTCGTAGAGGTAGCACCGTATCTAGCCATTTTCTATTTCTTGGATGTCTGGTTCACTTCAAGGCTTCTGCTGCTGGAACCACTGTCGAAATCCACGTCTCATCTATAATTACCATGTACTTCGCAGCCTCTGCATCCGGCACCTGCGAGCTGTTGATTCCACCTTGGGATGGAAATTGGAGCGGTGCCACGGCGTGTTGCGTCCGCGTGGAGGCCCTCCAGGCGGGCAGCCAGAGGGGGTCCTCTGCCTAGCGGTGTGGAGCAAGAGCCAGTCCGGGCGGAGCCACCAGCAGGACAGCCCGCGAGCAGTAGGCTGGGGACCAGAGAGAGGCTCGTCCAGTTGCCGGGGCGAGGAACACGGGCGGGCCTGGTGCCGTGGCGGCCATGCAGGTCGCAAAGGTTCCACTGCCTGCCCGCAAACGTGCGCGCTCCGGCCTTTTCACCGCACTGCGCTGCACAGCGCAGCTCGGGACGCGCCCGGGTTTGTTTTTTTAATCTCGGTCGCAACTCCAGCACGGTGCCCAATGTATGGGTGGCGCAGTCATGTAATATCACGTGATTTTCAAAAAGGGCGCATGTCCAGGGGAAGGCTGGCGAAGCGGAACAGCGCCAGCAGCCACCGCGACGACGGGACGACGCCGACCACAACACGCAGTCTGCGACAGCCGCCCTGGGCCAGCGGCGGCTACGGCAGCCAGTGCACACATAAAACCCCGGTGTGCCACCCTGGGCCCTCCAGCAGCGCCCCCTGCTCGGCACACACCGACACACCTCCAGGGGCACTGACACGGCACCACCCAGCGGATTCAGAGCCAGCACCATCCTGAGAAAGCCGCCGAGAGCACCCCAGCGGCAGAACCACAACACAACAGCATGAAACTCCCAGCGTCTCTCGCGCTTGCCGCGGCCCTCGGGCTCGCGGGCGCCCTGAAGTGCAGCAACGACGACATATTGAAGCGGTACGCGCTGGACCGCAGCGTGATCGCGGGCACCAGCGAGCGGGACACGCCGCCGAGCAGCACCCGCCAGATATGGACCCTGAACGTGTGCGAGGAGCACCGGGCCGACAGCGGGGCGGGCTGCCAGCGCGATGACGTGCTGTGCGGCGCCATGGATATCCAGCTGCCGGGCAAGACGACCGTGCGCACCCAGCTCATCGAGTTCGGCAAGGACATCGAGTACGGTGTGGACGAGTCTGCGGGCAGCCTTGTGCTGCGGCTGCTGGGCACCCGCTGGGGCTCGCACACGGTCGACGCCAGAGTCGAGCTGCAGTGCGAGCGCAGCTGGGACAGCGACAAGCTGCTGCAGAGCTCGTGGGACGACCAGCGGGTCGAGCTGGTGTTCCGCGGGCCCACGGCCTGTCTCAAGAGCAGCGACGACGCCAGGCCGCCCGACTCCGGGCCACCGGACTCCGGGCCCCAGAACCCGGGCCAGCCGGCCGAACCTCCCCGTAAGCAGGGCGGCTCGTGGTTCAAATGGCTGTTCCTGTACGTGCTGATCTTCACGCTGATCTACCTGGCCATCACGTCGTACATGAACACCAAGGGCGGTACGCTGCAGGACTTCCGCGACGACTTTGTGGAGCGGGGCAAGCAGCTTGTCTCTGCGCTGCCTCAGTTCGGCAAGGAGGTCGCGGCCAGGGTCTTTGGCAGCGGCGGCCAGCAGCGCGGCGGGTACAGCGCCGTCTGAGGCGCGCCGCCGAGGCGTCGCCAGGACTGGATTTATAGTAATTGTTTTCAATACACATGCAAATACGTACACACGCAACCGTACACACGCAACCGTGCATACGGCTACTGCTGGGCGAGCAGCAGCTTGAGGTTGTCGGCGGCCTTCTCGACCGTGGTCTCGAGGTAGTTCTGCTTGATGGCCAGCGCGCGCTTCTGCTCGTCGAGGGCGGCGACGTCTTTCGCCAGGTCGTCCAGGTACGCAGCCTTGTCCTGCACGACAAACGCCCGGCCGCAGCCGCGCCAGACGCGGTCGGTCGGGTACGAGTTCAGCTCCTGCGTGGCGACGGCGGCGATCTTCTCCTGGCGTTGCAGCATCACGAGCTGCTGCTGCACGACGTTCAGCTGCATCTTGGACGTCCGCAGCGCGGACGTCAGCTCCTGGGCCATGTTAGTGCTCGACATGAGTGCTGGGCGGCTGGGGCTGGCGCTGGCTGTGGGCAGCCGCCGGACCGCGCTTTTCAGGCGCTGGCCGGTGGCACGTAGTTCGGTTGCGGGCGCGCGCAGCGGCGCGCGCACGCCATACGGGTAAGTTGAGGGTGTGTGGGTGATGGAGAGGCAGAAGGTTCGCTGCGTCTGTCCGCGCGCAAGCCGCCGTCGAGCAGCGGGAAGGAGCTTGAGGGCGGCTCCCAGCCTGCCACGCAGTGTGGGAAACGCACGTACAACCCCACCTTTGCTCAATGCCCTGTACAACATGATACCCGGACGGTCTGCCGCATATCGCGCGTTCTAGCCGGCTGACCCGTGGCCGTGCGGTCTCCCCGTGGTGTTCGGCCCTGCGGTGGTCCTCACAGCGGCACAAGCATTACACATCATTGTGCTACGTTGTAACGACCCCTGAAACCTCAAAACACGTTCCCCAAACGACTGTATATAAGGTGAGGGCGGTTCTCTTCTCAGAGCGGTCTGTGTTAGCCGCCAAGCGGCAGGAACAGGGGCAACTGTCGAAGGGGGGAGGGTGCTTTTACAAACAGCATTGTCAAGTGTGTGGGGACGTCGGTAAAGGGCCATGGCCGGCGGGTGTAGATGAGGTGTATGTATCGATCAGAGCTGGTGTGTTTGTTGTACGTATATAGTGATATGTTTACCTCCAGCGATAAGGCTAATATAAGCGGCCGAACAGACAGACTGGCAGCCAGAACCCGCGCGAACGTCGCCAGAGGTGGTAATCCAGGTTGAGAATGAGTTTGGCGTATTTGCGGGGAGCAAGCCTGCTGAGATGTGCGTCGTGCCTGCGGGCTCCACTAGCAGCCCGTCGGTGCAACTCCACAGCTGGCGTCGGCGCGTCGGCGTCGGCGTCGGCGTCGGCGCCGTTGGGCATCGACACCTCCGCAGAGAACAACATGCCCACCGAGAGCAATCGGCTCGCCAAAACCGGCAAGAGGTTCTGGGACGAGGTCCGGCTGGTGCCGGACGTCCCGGCCAACCGGCTGGTCGTGCAGCTCGACAGTAGGCCCGTCAGGACGCCGCTGGGCAACACCCTTTCCGTCGACGCCCGCAGAAAGCTCTTGGCGTTCCTGCTCCAGAAAGAATGGGCCAATCTGCCAGACACGTCGATCAAGCCGCACGCACTGCCCCTGACGTCCCTGGTCTCGCGCTGCATCGACCTGGAGTCGGTGTGCAAGCCGGGTGCCGATCCTGACATGATTGCGAAACTCGGTGGGGACAGGCGCAAGATCGGTGCCGATCTGTTGCGGTATCTCGACACTGACACCCTTTTGGTGTTCTCCCCACGGCAGGAGTTTGAAGGCGCACTGAGGAAGGCCCAAGACCACATGTACCTTCCCCTCATCGCCGGCGTCGAGAAGCTCCTCTCCACGTACGGAGACGCACCGGTAAAGCTGCAAGTGCTGGACGCCGATGTCCACGGTTTGCGGGGCAACGTCCAGGATGCATCCACTAAGCAGGCTGCGGTGGCGTATCTCGATTCGCTGTCCCCCTGGGACCTTGCCGTCTTTGAAAAGACTGTCCTCACTACCAAGTCGTTCATCTGCGGGATCCTCTTGCTCCAGAACAAAGCTGCTGATGTTGCCGCACAGCACGGCTTGAAGACGTCCATGGAGGACATCGCCAAGGCAGCAACGTTAGAAACCATTTTCCAGGTTGAACGCTGGGGCGAGGTGGAGGACACTCACGACGTCGACAAACGAGATGTCAGAAGGAACGTCCAGGCAGCTGCCATTGTTGCACATCAGGTCAAAACGGATTAGTACATACTTAGTTCTATACATCGACACATGGTATTATCCATCTCCTGTAGATAGCTTTAACATAGGATATTGTCAGTTACGATCTTTGCACTAGAACTGTGATTTTATCAGTCTGAAAATCTCTTCGGTAACGCCCTGGTTCTGGAATTCAAACAGATGTTCTGCATCTGCATCTCCATTCAGGAATATGACACCTGTTCTTCCAATGCGCGTCACAGCACTTGTTCGGCTCGAAAATGTCATTTTGGTATCATCAGGAGCATTGACAGGAGTAAGCTCAAATTTGACACCGACTCTTGTCGAGCGGTACTCCTGCAACGATATCTCTATAAAACCTAGTGTCTGCAGCTGCCAGGACCCGTTCTTTGTCTTATTATGGTACTTCACCTTTACCGATTTAAGAACAGGTACGGAGCGGACTTCGTTAGGTTCGGACTTGGAATTCTCTTGAAGAGAGCTGGAGGAACTCACCACCGTGGGGTTGCTCAAATATGATGATGCTGCACTGGAGAGTGTGCGAGACGTTGTGGACGTGGAAATTAAGCCCGGCAACGAGCCTTTTATGCAATGTTGAAGTATGTTGGTCAGCTGCTCCGCATTCATGCATCGTACGCTCAGTAGCGATCCCTTGTTTGGTAGGCAAGTTAAGATGTAATCATCAGAAGGAATTTGAATCTGTACATCCTGTGCCGTGGCCCTTATGCATCTCCAATTCTTCGAAATATATGCACCCAAGTTACTCATCTCGCTGTTGCCCTTGCTTTGTACAACCAGTACAGCGGCCTCTCGTCCAGTAATCCTATATATACTGAATTGCAGATCCTGGGAGTCGATTTGTTGCCAACTCTTTCCATTCCAGCTCGACAACCTGACCTTATCGTTCATGAGTATTCGATTTCCCTCATTTAACTCTATATCGGTAGGAAATTTCACGAATTCATCTTTCTCTATAATATCAATTTTTTGATGCGATTTTTCAGAACCAGTCTCTTCTTTGTCAGTCTGTATCTGTTTAAAGCTAGTACCGTGTGATTCTTTTATTGGGGTGGACTGTTCTGGTGTCTTCTTTTTGTGTTTGGAGCTGAACAGGCTCAATAGCGATGAAGATTTTTGGTGGTAAAACTCTGGTTTGTGTAAGTCTGCAGTTGGGTTGAAAATGCTAACCTCAGTGGAAGGACGACTATCTTCTTCGGATAGGGTGCTCTCAGCATCGCTTAATTCCGGTTCCAGACCATTAACTAATATTTGCTTACCCAAGGATCCCAAGGATGAATCGTCTTTCAGCAGTTTAATTTCGTCAATGGTAGTATCTATCGAAAATGAGGGAGACATGCTCATACTTTTATCTATCTCCAAAAGATCTTCGTATTGGAACGAATCCCTTCTCCGAGGGAGGGAGATTTCATGCCTGGTCTTACTTGAATTTCCCGGTGCTTTGTTATTCTCTTCCTGAGACATTAATACAGACAAAGGCGTGTCGAAGTTCTTGGATCTGTGGAGTGATGACATTTTGTGTGCATTGTTTTCAGCAGGGCTAGTTACCTTCTCTGTTGTATCCTTCGGTATTGCGGCATGCGGAGATCTATTATTTGCAAACTTTATCCCCATGCCAGTATCCAAGGTGCCACGTAAATCCTCTAATTTATCGTGCTTCAGTCTAAATTGTTGATATGGGTGTGACAAGTCGTTTGGTGTAGAAAATGCTGCTGTTTTGGGGATGTTTGTTGCCACGTTTTCCATGTCAAAAAGTTCTTGGATTGCTATCTTCCAGTGTGTTTCCCATTGTATAGCATCTATGCAGGTCAAATGTATCAATATGTTGTTTCCTGTGTTTGTCGCGAGTTCTACACCATTCTTGAGAAAATTCTTGATTTGAAGGTCGTTGCGACGCAGCGAGGGGAACAGCAACGACCTGCCTAAGTTCAAAATATCAGGACTTCTTTGGGAAATTGATTTCAACAGATCTGCTGCCGTATTATCTGCATAAGGAAGTTGCTTCGAGTTCACCCGAAAAAATGCCAATTCTCCACTTCTCAGCTGGTAAGTCTCGATTAAGCAACTGTTGTAGCCCATTTTCTCCAAAGTTAGCTTGAAGTAGTCTCGTTTCACAATGTCAGAGGAATTTATCAGTGGTGGAGAAACCAGGTCGTGGTTGTGCGAAAGAAGATCATGGACTCTGTCAAATTTCAAGAAGTTGCAATTTGCAACGTTATACCTTGATTTGAACTGGTACTCGAAGGCATGAATTAACGATGACAACTGAGTTGCCTGGGCGTCCATTCCTTTCTGGTAGTCTGACAGAATGAGATATACGTTAGCCAATGCAACCGGATATTCCCCGCGGTTTGAAGAACGGAATATGGCCACATCACGGTCAAATATGAGTTTTATACTTGTGTGCAATAGTGTGTTGTAGGCATTGAGTAGCTCTACGTCACCCGTCCATGTATGTGGTGGGACATTTTGCGTTCTGTTATACGCATTGTGCTTGGCCATGATGAACTTAACGCTGCTAATGATCATATGGAGGTCATTTTTAGTTTTGAAAACCGGGTCCAGCGCAGACGTTTGCTTTGAACCCAGTATTTCAGCAAATGCCAGAATTTTCTGGAGTTGGCCCAAGTGTTCAATGCTGCCTATGCTTGAGTCTTTGGTCATGTTCTGTGAAAATCTCCTGCTGTCGTTGGTCAGTCTTTCAGTATTTCAAAGTTGTCGGCCACGCGTCCTGCTCATATGTAAATTAAACAAACCTCTGATGCAATTGTATAACTCTGATCGATGTTTTGCAGGCTGTCCTGTAATTAAAAGTGATGAATTAAAGGCCAACGCGACTCTTCTCTGTAATCCGATGGCTTAATTTTGAATTCCACTATAGACAAATTTCACGGCTGTTTTTCCCTGCAAAGTTTATCAACCCCTCAGATTGCTAATTGCCTTTTCGCGTCACCGAACGTACTACGCGTAATAAATTCACGTGCAGAAGAAGATCATGTTACATGATTTCGTAGGCACCAGAAGTTTCTATTCAGATACACGCATAAACCGGAGAACTGCTGAAAATGAAATGGATAAGTTGTAACATAGTCCATTAAGTCAACTGAATTGCTGTTCTCACCCACTACAGTTAAATTCCGACTAAGTACTGAGAAACTTACCGGATCCAGAATGAGGGCTCCTAAAGATAGCTGCGCTGTTATTTTATGCAGAAGTTCAAAACTGACAGTTATAGCGGTTCAATTCTATATAAATTTATTTTTCTAGTATAGTTTGATTTAACGAATTGCATCAAAGCTACTCGTTGTAATGTGTTCAAAGTGCTTGTGAAATAGTGCAGAAAGTGTCTGAGATGGGATGCAGATTTTTGGAACGGTATACCGGCTGATATACTCTAAGCGAAGTGAAGTAGATCAAAAACGAGAGTAAGGGGCCCATTCATCGGTGGCAAGTAAATTAAGTTTTTCTGCTTAGGAGATGTAAGATCTATTACTGTTGCTTGTCAACCTTTTCGTAGAACACGCGGATGTCCTCTTCACATGAACCTCTGTTTGCGCAGCCCTTGAATGAAATAATTAGATCACCCTCTGTGTAATGGTATACATCGCTGTTTTCGTTATTCTCCAATGAGGCAGCATTTGGATCATAGACAGCAGACATGCTTTTCTGGATGACAACGGCAGTTTTCCCGAGGATTGACGGGTGCCATTGAAGAACATGGCCAACACTTTGGCCAAAATTATCCCACTCGTAGCCACGCAGTAGGGGGTCGGATAGAAAATCCAAAAATGCCTTCCCGTACATATCCGATGCAACCGCAAAAGAGTGCATGTCCAGCTTGCCTTCCCGATCCTGTGGAATTACAATCTTGGCATTCTCTGCATCAAAGTGAGAATAGGTTTTGATATTCGAAAGTGCCACCACTGGGACATTCTTTAAAATTGTAAGATCGAGCATCTTGGGGTCTAGCAAGTTTTGGTGCAGTGATAAATCCATTCTCATGAACAAAGCATCCTGGTCAAGGAAAAAGACGTATTTTGCCTGTGGAAAGGCATGCATTGCAGATCTCATTATTAGTGGTTTGATGTATTCGTAACTTTTGTCGACGTTCTGATTCTCTACCAGAGGGATGAACTCCTGCACCCAACGAACATAAACTCCGTAATTTTGTTTCTGCGCATAGTTGACCCTATTTTGAACAATGCGCACAATAGTATGCAAGTCGTAACGTTCAAAGTCAATTAATGTGACAATTACAATCTCTGGAAAGTTGTTGTGCTTTCGATAGATCTGTTTCCCATGGTCCAAAAACGATCTTTTTACTAGTAGGACTTGGTCACTGGTCTTTTTCTTCTCTTCGTCACTAAGTGGCTTTTCCTCATCGTTCAAAACATAGTTGCTCTCTCCATTTGGTCCTATCCTGAATGTAAACAGACCCCGAACTCCAATCTTCTTCAAAACAGGTGCGTGCTGTACATGAGGGAAGATGAGGTGACTACTTGCTAAAATTTCATTGTTGTAGAATCCGTGTGTTTTGGGCAGATTTTTATATTGATGTGAACCTGAACCAAAAATTGTCGCGAATATACAGATCAGAAGGACAAACCCTATTACTATCCATGCAATTGGCTCTATCAATAAGCGCTTCAGTGTGTATCCATATTTTGATCTATTCATGGAATCCCACGCCACAAGTAAACTGCTGTACCACTTCCCTTGTTTCTTGGAGCTAGCCTTTGACTTAGATTTGGGTCTTAACACCATCTTTATCAATCCAAATATAGCTAATAATAACAACAAAACGGCAGTCTAGTTAGATAGAATCTGACTTTAGCGTACACTTGGATTGGAAAAATTAGAAAAAAATCAATCAAGTATCCTTTGCTATGCTTGATCCTCTATATATAAAGGTATGATATATTTGTCAGGCTTGGTATTCAACTGCGGATAACTCATTCTCTTCCATGCGTTTGATGTCTTTAATTTTAACTAAATTAAGATATTCACGATGTTGTTGCGAACTAATTAAATATTTAGTATCACTAATAACGAAGATCATAAAGTATTTCTTCTAGCTCTGTAAGGTATGGTTACTATGGTATTTAAGGACAAGATTGCAGAAACCATGCATCAAAACATTGTGCTAGTGATTCAATCTAGATTATCTTGCAATTCCTCGATATCGTCAATATCAGAGTCGTCTATCATATCGTTGGCATCCATGTATGGAAGAGTCTTCTTTTGCAGCTGCTCTGAACGGTGAAATATATGTATCACCACAGAAACTACTCCGCTAGCAATAGACGTAGCCAGTAATGCATAGCAACCTTTCCTGAAATATGGAACAGAATCGGCAGAAAAAAATAATATTGACCACCATGCATTAACTGCCCCTGAGAACATGTTCATTGAAGCCAGTACAATAGCACGTTCTTGCAAATCATCATGGCAAACAACGTTTGCCCATGCAAAATATACAGCTTGACCTGCATAAGCAACACCGCCAAGGTATTGGGCAGAAAACATTACCGAGGGTTCGATCGGGTTGCACCATATCATAATCGCCACGACAATCATCACAATTGTAATCAGTAGGGAGATGTGCCAATGCTTAGCACCACGCACTTTACCCAGGTATATTGCCGATAATACTGTCGAAAGAATGCCTACAACAAATATGCCGGATGGAAAATTATTTCTATGCGCTAAGGAATAACTTTGATTTTGTAGCCAGAGAGCAAAGGTAGAAGTTGATGCGAATCCAAGGTTTTCACCACCTAAAACCCAAACTAGAGAAAATAGCCACCAATGCCAACGTTTGAGCACCCTAGACACAACAGACCAATCTAACGACGTGCTTTCATCGCGTGCTGGTAACCTTCTTCTGGCATACTGTAATTCTTGCTCTGAGAAGATTACTTTAGTCATGCTAAAACGATCGCTCAAACTTCTTCCTTCGGGCACACCGGGGAAGAAAATAAAACCATAAAGAGCGATTGGAAGTGTGATGCAAAAGTCAATGATAAAAAGCCATCTCCAACCAGCTAGACCCAGGTACCCATTGAGATTCTTATAAATTGAAACCTGCATAAAGCCGCTGAAGGTAGATCCCAGGAGACCTGAACTTGTAAAAATTGCACTTCTAATAGGCAATTCATTTTCTTTGTACCAAGATCCAAGTATCAAATGTGTACCTGCAAAAGTACAACTCTCAAAAATTGCCTGGAAAAATCTAATGACGCAGGTTTGTTGAAAACTGGTAACCTTGTACATGCCTAGCGTTAGTATGCCCCATGCAAGTGTGCAGAAACTCAGCCAAATTCTGGGTGGGACAACGAGTAATATCAAATTGTTCGGCAGCATTCCAATAACATATCCTACCGTGAAGCAAGTACCGGCAATCGTTATATCGTTGCGCTTCATGTGTAGGTCATTCTTCATACCGGATACATAGGCATTTGTAAATCCGATTCTGTCTACGTAATTGATCCAATATTGTAGACAAACAAAGGACAGCACAAATAAATCAATTTTGAATAATAAAAATCGTTTATTTATTCTGGTTGCCTTTTTATTATTAAGGTCCTGCTCTTCTTCTACAAAGATTTCGTTTTCTATGGGCACCTTGTCTTTACTTGAACTTGTCGGTTCTTGGTTGGCTTCCTTCATCATCATCTCTCTTCCAATGACTAATCTCAATTTCGTGTGTCCTTAATCGTTATGTGTGAGTGCGTAACTTTCATTGAGTGAATTTACATACTTAACACGCTATATGCAGCAGAGGGCTACTCATTATTGCTGATCGCCATCGCACAGGTAAATGGCATGCAGTATTCAACAATGTGACGTATGTAATGATTTCTTGGCATCATATTATCTGTATAATAACTTAACTATTGTCTTCGTCGCTTTCCCTTGTTTCATCTCCACCATCTAGAAGCGTGTCGATCTCCTGTTGAATTCTCTTCTCTTTTTCTTTGTCCTCGTCCGTTACTGCTTTGGTCTTTTTATGTTTTGCTGCCTCCATTTGCAGAGTTAAATAGTCATTAATGTCGTCTTGTAATCCTGTTAAAGACGTTCTTAGAGTGCTGAGAAACGTCATTGATCCATCTTCATTAAGCTTCGGATCTGATGGTTTGTCCACGTCTATCTGACCTGCATTGAGCACATGAGGACTAGGACCTGTCGTCTTGCCATTGGTAGTTCTATACCTGGGATGTTCAAAATCCACAGTAAAGTCTTTTTGGTCGCTGACCGAGACGTATTTCGCTGACGGAAGATTCATAATCAATATCACAGATACACTTGAAGGAAAGTTTTCGACCTGAAACCCGTTGATCTTTTTTCCATCTTCAGGTCTTCTGTCCTTCAACTCGACTACTTTTGATAGAACTATATTCGTATATGGTGATGTTTATATGAAATACCTGCTGTGGGGGAATTCGTAGTAGAAATATTAGACTCCTCTCTTGTTGGCACCTACATTATTCTTTATTCTAAATTTATATGCTTTAAAGGTCTTTATTTTATATTTTTGCAATTTTTGTTTAGTTCTGTTACAGGCTCGAAGTTGATGTAGAAATCAGCGCAGACTTCCAAAACATGAAATCCGTACTTCCAAACGAAACAGCAATTCCAACCTAAAAAGAGTAAGCCAAGTATTCATTCTAAGAACTATTTATACAATCTTAAAAATAATCACTAAAAAAGCGACAAAGGCGTTTAATTGGATTCCTCCGTAGCCTCTGTAGGTTCAGTCTTCCTGTTCATTAGCAGGTTGAAATCGCGTTGGACAAGACTTAGAGAAGTTCCCTTGGAACCGTCCTCGCGCTCATATACGTAATTGGCTGCATCAGCTTCGACATAAACCAAAGCACTTAAAGAGAACATTTTGTTAGTATTTTGAAAGATTGTAATTCAATTGCGTAATTCAATAACATACCCCTTCTTCACATATTGAGTCAAAAAATTGATGTGTGGTTCATGGAAGACTGTCACGTTATACCAGTTGGTGGGTCCATCTCTTCTGGGTTGCGATGCGATGCTGTATTTCAAGTATCTAGTGTTGTTTGCGGAAGTGTACTCAGTGAACTCAGAGCCGATGCGTCCTACAATGCTCATCTTAGAGAAATCCATCTTTCTCATGGTGGAGCTAAACTTGCGGACTTGTTGCAAACGTAGTGACATTTTGATATAGTTGAGTTGTTTCTCCCAGACTTGACCTTGGTAAGTATGATGTTTTTACATACTTGGTATATTTACGTGTCGATATTTATTTTAATGTTATTATATTACATAGCTCAACAAACGGTTCTCTGATACGAAACAAATCTAAATAGAGAAGTACCTGTTTCAAACTAGTAAGACACCACATCCCAGTCTCCCATTGCATTACAAGTGTAATTTATTCTTCCAAAGTTGTGGGATCTTCTGAGGAAGTTAGATGTTTGTTTAGCGCAGGGGTCTGAAGTTAGGAATAATACTTCGAACATCGATTTAAGAAGGGCAATTCTCCAGGAAACATTTGTTGTATGAATTGAATGAATTGCAAAAGGACGAAAAACATCTGATGTCATTGATGTTGAGATTGGTTACGCCATGCTTCAGCGTCTTTTTGGGTGCGTCGCACAATGACCGTGGGAGGTCGGAGACTACTCTTATGCCCTAGTACATTTAGAGCCCTAATATACCACTTTTAGGGCTACATAAAGAAAGTTGATATTCAGCCCTAATAAAGGATCTTAGTGGAAGACAAAGCCCAACCATAAGCCAAATAGCAACGCTGAGCATATTAACCAAGAAGAACGTTAACTAGTCTGTGCTGTTGTTGGGAAGATAACCACTCATATCGATAGCAGTGCCACACAATATGTCATTCAATAAGTACATTAACAGAAGGGTATCCAGGTCAGCAATCGAAGCCACAGTAGAGAGCACTTCAAGTGCAGACCTTTCAAGTCTCAGACCCGAGTCACGGGAGATAGAGTCGTTTGTAGACATTTACATACTAAACAGACCCGAGTTACCAGATGTCAGATCGTTCAACACGCATGAGCCGCAAGAACTATCAAATCTGAGCACCCCAGATCACGAACAACATGTATTCAGCGAGATCGAACAGTTCGAAGTGAAACCAGAAGAGTATGCCGTACTTTCCATCACTTCAAGTGAAGGTGCTGAGTCCCAGAAAAACCGCCTCCAAAATATACCTCGTCCTGAGAGCAATGCTATAGCTTCGATACCCTCTGAGCAGTCGAAAAGGATCGACGAATGGTGCCTAGATAACGAACTCTCGATGTTGGACGAAGAAAGACTAGACATTATTCAAGTTAATGCAGCAAGAGTACATGACATGGTACAAACCTGGGGAAGTCTGAATGCAAGCCCAGGTAACGCAGCTGCTCCCTTCAACTTCAAGATTACATCAAAAGAATGTTCTAAACAGAACTACACCGCTCATATATCAAAATCATTGTCCAAAGAACATCTTCTTTCAGTCAAGCAACTGGCAAAGGAATTACTTCCTCTGCTGAGAAATTCACGTCGTAGGAATCCAGACTATACGAGTAGGTATAAAGACATCCCAACGTTTTTTCCTCAAAGAAGCATTCTTTTGGCATGTTCTTTACAACTTCAGGACAGCGAATTGAACTTTGAGAAAGATTTCCAATCCGAAAACAGCATCAGTCTTCATGAGCGAAGTTTTTCCGGAGAAAACACCTCTGTTTCATCATGCAATAGAAATCCTTGGGCAAGCTGGACAATGATATCCCAGGTTTCGGAGTGAGAGATACCACTAATTCTTTCTAGGAGTTCAATAGGCATAGGTAAACAAACATTTTACAAAGAGGAAAGTTCTATCATTACAAGCGGTATTCGGGCTTTTCAATTAGAGAATTTTGGTATAGATTTAAACTGAACTAATTCAAGATTCAGATCGGAGATTACATTGGGTAACATAATTTAAGGTTAATTAATCATACTTTTTTTTCAAACCACATTATATATTTACAATAAAGTCTAGTAATACAATCGTTATTATGATACTTGAAACATATTTCACAAACATTGCGGTTCTTCCCATAGACAACCATTTATTTTGCAGACAAAATGTTCACTTCCAAAATTATACAATCATTCGCTACGCTAAACCATGGTAGTTGCCAGCAGCAATTGTTGTTGTCGTTGTTGTAGGAATCCATGGGCCGCCAAACGGATTGTTTTCATCCAGCTCTTGAAATTCGAGTGATATACCACTTCCGACACGATTATGTCCATTCTTGCTATCATGGAGTGTGAATTTGCATACGACGCCTTTTTCGGATTCGTGAGCGAGACCATCGGTCATAAGTCTTGCGATCAGACGTTCTTCAGTATCTCTCCTCAATACAAGTTCCTTGAATCTCCACGTTATCCTTTTCTTTTCTTTGTTGAACGAACCCTGTGGTTTAGATAGAGCGCTTGTAGTGTTAGCGCCTTCAATTGAAACAAAGACCACAAAGTCCTCAAAGACCAACTCAGATACTTCTTGTGGTACTGTTGGAGCAATCTTAATGGTCAACACAACACTAGACTGATGAGGTTCGAATCGCCAAACTGGATGAACAATTACAGGTGTCACAGGATCTGCAATAGAATACTTGATTGCACCCAAAGTTCTGTCATTAATAAATTGAGGGTCAAGTTTGAACGACTCAGCATCCACACGTTCAACGAAGGCTTGGTTAAGAATCACCTTTCCAAATTTGGAACCATTTTCAATCTTCAGATTGATACCTACTGGCAGTGATGAGTTCATGATGGTATTTCTCATGTAATTCAACGCTATTTCACCAATTAATTGAGAATCTATCAAAACTCCATCACGAAACGTTGCATTAAGGACTTCAGCAACACTCGCTTTTAATCCAAAAGTCGGAGTATTGAGTGCAGTGTGCTGAAATAACGACTGGCCACTTAGACTAACCGAAGCTCCTGTTGTCTGCGGATTCAATGAGTTTAATTCTCCTGTAATTTGGGTTTTCATATTATTTGGAGATGGTAGCTCCGATATAGCAGCTGCGCTGTTAAGTGGATCTAGCGACCCTGGTACGTAATCAGCAGCCTGGACTTGTGGCATTACAATTGAATTCCTGCTCCCTTGCTTTCTTGATGGTGGAAGAGCTGGTGCTTTAATATGTAATGGCCTGGCATCGACTTGAGGAGCGAAGTAACTTTCTGGTGATTCTTTGGGCAAAACTGGTTCGGTATTGGCTTTTACGAAGGGTTGTTGTGGTAGAGGTTTACTCTTGTGTTGAGGTTGTAATGGTGGTTGAGAAATAGACATCGGTGTTATCGAAGAATCCCGTCCACCAACTGGTCTCGCAGCCTCAGTTGCACCTGGGGTAGGTAAAGTATTCTCATTGATATTATCCATATGTTGCATATGGTTTGACTGAGAGTGATTAGGGTGTGGAATTGAACTCCGTCTAGAACTCGATCCACGATAAGAATCCGAATCTACCGTTGCAAAGGTCTGGACCCGTTGAGGGGTGGCTCTTTGAGAAGTTGTTGTAGAACCTCTACTACGGGTTGTCGAGCTTTCAGATTCAGGAATAATATCATCTACACCTTTTTGTATGACTTGTGAGTTCTTGCTCTTGTTCTTATTTCTGCCAAAGATCGATCCCACTTTAGATTTCAATTTGTTTGTTTTCTTTTCTTTCAGAGAGCTATTGTTGTTAGAGTCAGAGAAATCATTATTTAATAGGTCATGATGTAACACTGTGGATGAAGACGTAAAACGCTGACCAAAATTACCAAAAGTACTCCTTCTTTTGGTTTTTGAATTCGGGCTAGATTTGTTATTGAGTTGCTTATTTGAGCTTTCCTCTTTACTAGAATATGACCTTGGTTTGAAACTGTAATTTGAAGCATCGTTTGCAAACCTATCGATTTCTCGTTCAGGCTCAAATTCGAGTAGTGAGCTCATCGCTCTCTCAGCTTCTTTTGTATTGTTAGTTAAGTAGTCACTATAGCCCGTTTGATAACTCAAAACTGCATCCTTAATAGCGCCTAAACGGTGTAAATCAATTTCTTCAAACAATTCAAAGAGGTAAGGAACCTCAGAGTCCCACTGCCTGTTTGCATCCTCAAGCTTACCGCTCTCGCTTCCATTTCTTGAATGGTAATCAATAGTAGCTGCAATTTGACTCAATTTCGAATGTAATCTCTTACTTTCGTTCCATCTTCTATCAGTTTCTGTCGAATCCTTCAATCCTCTCACAATTTCGCCATCAAGAACATGATAGAAATCGGTACTCGACTTCAAATCTGCTTTTAACTCTGAAATAAGAGCTCTCCATACCCGCTGCAGCTCACCTATGGAGTTGAACGAAAAGTCGGCCATCTCATCAGATGTCAAAACTTCACTTTCCACCATCTGTGACCTCAAAATTTTGTTCAGGTCTTCATTTTCTGCAATTATTTTCTTTAGTTGTTGAGAGTAACTCCTTTTCAAATCTGCTAGCTCCTTGAAGAAGAGATAAAATTCTTTATTTAATAATTTTGCTTGAGATAGTCTGATTCTTATTGTTTCTGTTGACTCGTATGGTGATTTCGTAGTTAAAATGCTCGAGGCATATTTTGTTCTTTCAACTGACATTACTCCTGATGATATAGACCTAACAGGTGCGCTTGTTCTCTCAGTTCTTCTGAAGCACTATGTGTAAGGGATATTTTAAATTCAGAACTACCATCAATGGTTGGCACCGAGTTGATCTATTTCTCCGAATATCCGTTTACTGTTTCATGAAACCCTTTTGGGTATGGTAAGGGTATGTCGGCGTCAGGTTAGACCTTCTGTATGTGTACTTAATTAAAAAAGGAGTTAATATATAATTATATACGAAACTAGAACGAAAACATTAGAAGACTATTATAAAAAGGGCATGCCAGATAAAATGTTAATGCTATACCCGATATTTTGAAGTACATTAATGCCTTTTTTTTAAACATCACTCTCAAATCCTCTCAAACTGAAGGCTCAATTGGCCTCCTTGTGCCCCCGTAAAAAGGCAGCATGCTGGTCAAGGTAGGCACACATGCTTTTCCAATCTTCAGTACCTTCAACATCACGATACATCTTAAAATGAACAGGGTTCTTTGAACAGACTGCCTGTTGCATGGATTCAAAAGCAAATAACTCAAGATCAAATCCATTAAGTAAATTTAATCTCTTAAAACCGCGCACTTCTTCCCCGCTCTTGGTAAAGAATCTCTTCTCCCGGAATAGGCCCATCGGCTCAAATTTGTAGTAACTACAATGAGCAAACATCACGTCTACAGGATTCGTGTTTGGACCATTCATGTAGACTTTGGAAAAATCAACTTCAGGATCATATTTGGAATTGTACTGCTGGAATTTATAACTATGACGTTTAACATCCAAGACTGCTGCTTCATAATTTCTGTGATCTTGGATAAAATCATATTGAAACAGACCAAGACCAGCAAAAGAGCCCTCTGCTTCAAAGAAGCCATCAACTGTCAGCCTAGAATGAACCTGGTAGTACGGAAGCTTCAATGCAAGAGCAGCTGCCGCAAGAGTTTCTTTATCCCCTTCACCGGCGGTTCCTTGGGACAACATACCATGGTACCATTGAGGACCGTAAAAATTGTAGTAAGCAGCTAATAAAAGAGTTGGTAAGTGACGAACTTTATCGACTACTATCTGACCAGATTCAGAGGTCGAATCTGGAATTGTGCCAGCCAGGTCATGAAAAGGAACATCATTTAGATAGTCAACGTTTTCAGGGTCTTTTTGGTAATATGTCGTAGGATGCACGTCGTCGTCCATACACCGTACGCGCTTGTTCAAATCAATCTTTATGTTAGCAATCTCATAGAAAATGGGAGGAGTTACACGTCGCCACATATCCGGCCATAATATCATTCCGGTATGTTTAAACGGTTTGTTGTCAAACGCAGAATCCAAATTTTTCAGAGGCAAATTATCAGCATCCACATATATGATTCTTCTGAAGCTAGAGATCAACAATCCAATACTCTTGATTTGAAACCGTTCAATCTTAAGTGATGCCACTATTTCCTTAGGTATCACATCAGTAAAAAAGACACACTTGGCGTTGAACGCCTTGATTTTCGAACAGAAATCATCGTCGCCTTCATCCTGTGGTGGAATGATCACTTCTACAGGAAGTGTCGATCCCCTGTCTCTCAATGTCTTTAACATTGTGTACGCCATGACGGAGAATCTTCCACCACCAACAGTCACGATACCCTTCTCATTGGGGAAAAGACTTTGAATCGCCTTTGCTGGAACGTGAAGTTTTGTCGTCAACGCATTGACAAACGCCTGATGGTTTTTCTTGAGATCAATGCGCTGCTCGTCATTCAAATGGTAGCAAGCATGCAAATTTGCACAACTCAACTCTTGATTGTGTGTTAAAGCATCGCCAATACTTATGTCGTGTTTCAGAGTGCATTTTTTATCGTCCCTGAAACTTTTCCGTCCGTCTGCTGGCGGATCCATAGGCTTACACTCCTGGAGAGTCTCGGCTAGGTTTTGGTAGAACATCCTATTCACATTTGATGTCTTCGACGAGAGCATGTTTATTTCCCCACCATACCATCTGAAAGTTAGTATGGTGAAAATCACGGTGGAGAGGAGTAATAACTTTTGAGCCCGTTTTTGTCTAAGAACATCACCAAGCCTGAACTGTGCCATGACGAATATCTGCTACAAAAAACTCTCCTAAGCTTCAAATTTTTCTCTACTCACCTAACCCACACTTTTCACTGGAATTGTACACTAGCGGAAGGGTCCAATGATCGATACGAATAGCTTTGTATGAAGTTAGTTTATAGCTTTTCAAACATGCACAGACTTGTTCGATGCCGTGATTTGAAACAAGGTGAACACTGCCCTTGAAGTTCGGTTGTGGCCACTTTGGTCCAAAGTTCGTCCAAAGTTCGGCTTCGGCAGGAACCACTGCACTTCTGACATCTGCCGGTATCTTTCCATTTCATCTTTGTACGGCGAAAAACAAACAAAAACACAATAAAAATTCACCTTCAGAGAACCGACGCGTAAGAAATGTCCATAGAAAAAGCCATTGATTTACAGGTGTAGTTCTATAATACCAAACATTTTTTTGAAGAATAAAGAACCCTTCCACTATTGGCGCAACAATTGAAGAAAGCTTTGTCCACGTATAAACACGAGCAATGAAAGTACATTTTACCCACAAACAAAAACTTTCATCATGACGTACGTATCGACTAGCCTGATCGGACGAAGGGACGTTGTCACACGACAGCGAGAGACGTTGTCATAGACGGAAATTAGTAACATCCCAGAGTCATATACATATCGAGAGCATGTACAGCTCCGACCGCTCGAGAGGACCGACTGCCGCATGTGCTCTGTCTCCCACGTTTTCTCGAGGGAATGACATAACATACAGCAGTCGAGGGTCGCTGCCCTGAATCCCTTCACATTCGGTATCTGGGCCTTTAGCTTGTGCTTTAATAATCGGGGTCTTAATGGTCAATGAATTAGGGGCAAGTCTTCGGAGTGGATGGCTGAAATATTATGTACCTAAGCCTCCCAGTTGGAAGAGGTGTTCGCTTGGGAGACGACCTTCACGCTGTGACTAAAACTCCGCTTCTCGAGGCATCTTGCTGAATTTACTACCTTGTAGAATGGCGACTTCACCCGCTGGCATACAATCTGCACATTCCGGACGACTGCTGCGTCGTTCTTATATATTCTAAAGCGTGCATTTTGTAGCGAGCTGTGCCTCTGAATTTGAATGCCAAGTACTGAAGGTTCTAATTAAAGACGAGAATGCTAGACCAAAACGTGTAGTTAAAGGTCTGGAACAGGTAAAATGAAGAAAATACGCAATAGGCCGATCTAACAACGAAGATGTTCCAAAATCGTTATATACGAAACCCGAATGTAAATCACGAGACTTCAAAAAAGGTGGATGACGAGTCAAATACACAATCTGGGAAAGTCAGAAACGCGAAAAAAGTCATTTCCCACACAGCTATTTTTCTGTGAGGGCTAGTCGCGTTAACAAGCGCGTTGGGCTGTGATATGATAGTAGGGCAGGGACATCCGCATACGTCAGGTTTCTACAAACCGAGGGGGCACACAAACGCCAAAAGTTGAATAGACCAATTAATGCAAAAGCTAGGATTTGTTATGCTTGCTGCCTGGCTTGTTGCGAGAACCTCGGTGTAGCCTGCAGATTAAAAAGATAACAAATCCCTGTAAAGTGTACCAGACTCTGCCGACTGTCAACAAAGCAATACACGAGCACCACCAAAGCTAAGGGAATCTCCCATTCCAAGGCTGCATATTACGTGAAAGAGCAGCAAGAGCGCCAACATTGGATCCTACAAACTTCCAAGTCCTCTGTCCATCTTCACCAGAGCTCCAGAGATTGCTGCGCTTACTGGAACAGTTGACAGATTTCTCTGACTAAGGACGTGCTCAACCTCTCAAATAAAACAACACTGTTTGGTACAGCTCTACCCATCGGAATCTGTACTTATATCAAAAGCCTTTTTACACGAACTATCGCTCAGTTATCACTGTCCATTTGATACATTTTTCTGAAACCCGTTTACTGGGAGGTTCAAAACATTGAAACTTTAATCTAAGGCTTTCTAATCAAACCATACTTTGCAACAAGCCTACCGGACGCTTGACGATTTCCCTCCCCTTCATAATGAGCCAAAACGATGCCAATATTCCAATTGTCATCGATGATGAAGACTTTGATATGTTTTCTCAGGAAACCGACGTGAACAGACTGCATTCCAGTAGGGCAAGCCCTATCCAGTCCAGTAAATCAAATAACCTGAGGTTTTACCCTTATTCGAACCAAAGACTTACAAGAAGTGTTGGAACCTTAAACTTGTCTCTAAACAGCACAGAAAGTTTGCGGGACACCAATTCTTCAAGCAAATTGCATTATATCGAGGAAGAAACAGAAGATGTAGACAACTATATCAATAGATGGTCACCTTTTGAAAGTGAACAGGAAAACCCATCTACCCCAACTACTTTGAAGAGAACGGCGTCTAAAAGTGGTTTATCGCCTTTTGTAAACGATCCAGAGCTCCTGAAAAAGTGGAATCTGAAACACACCCCTCTCATTAAGGTTTCACACACACCAGATAATAAACAGTCTAAGAAACTGGGACTAAACACTGATGGAAGCTCCCAACTGGAGTGTTCGAGAAGAAAATTACTTAGTGGGAACGACGAAAACCAGCCACCGAATAAACGCTATGATGGTACAAAACCAGATCCTTCTGCATTCCAATCCTTAGGACTCATTTCAAAATGGTCGAAAGGAACAAAAACCTCCTCTCAAAAGTTGACATACCCGAACACACCGGTTAAAAAGTCACTGTTGATCGACAACACCACCATCGGAAATTCATTCCTATCGAACACTGATAACAGTAATTTCAGCAGCAACTCTTATCTCCACAGCACAAATATTACAGAAAACTCATCGATATACACAAAATCACCACCTAATTCGAATAAACTCCCTCAGTTGCTGGTAGATACATCACCTCTAAACAACTCTCGTACTGCTCCAGCAGATAATGGAACATTTCAAAGTACTCCACCTCATAATACGAATAAGTTCAAAAAAATCAAAAAATCTAGAAACTCAGTCGTTTTTAAGAATAATGAATTATCAAACAGTTTACAACAATTTACTGATGATCTTTACGGTAATGATAACAGCTTTCAGTCTACAGAGATTTTGAATGATGATGAACTCTCATTTTTCACTAATTTACCTCCGCCGAGATTATCCCAACGAACCGGTAATTTTCTGAATGAGGAGGGCGATCATAGTACAGATAGTACTCCAACGCGGAAGAAAACCGCTTTGAGTCATATACGCCACTCTTCTTCGACATTGTTAGTTCCCTCAACCCAAGGGTCTACACTAGACTTTTCTTCTCACAATTCCTCACCGTCAATGTCAAAGAGACGTATAAACGCCAAGACTCCTAGCAACCCGGATTCACATTTATTCGAAAAGTTTGTTAACGTTATGGCACTAGGCGATGGCCAATTTTCTAAAGTTTACCAGGTAACGTTTGGTCCAACCAACATGAAATATGCAGTGAAGTCCCTAGAACCGAACAAACACATTTCAATCAAACGTATATTATATGAAATTAAATTACTGGCAGAGATAAATGAGACTACTTTAGATCAAGAGGGGAAGGAATATGTGATCGATTTTATTAGTTCTTGGAAGCATCAGGGGTCCTTTTATATCATGACTCAGTTTTATGAGAATGGGAACCTGGATAATTTTCTTCAGGAGCACATCATTGCGAAGAAGACAAGATTGGAAGACTGGAGGATATGGAAAATAATAGTTGAGCTATGTCTGGCGCTACGGTTTTTGCACGAGTCATGTCGGATTGTCCACTTGGACCTAAAGCCTGCTAACATCATGGTAACATTTGAAGGAAACTTGAAACTGGGAGATTTTGGAATGGCCACACATTTGCCAATTCAAGACCTGGAATTTGAGAATGAAGGCGATCGTGAGTATATCGCTCCAGAAATCATATCCGAGTGCATATACGATTTCAAAGCGGACATTTTTTCACTGGGGCTGATGATTGTCGAGATCGCCGCGAATGTTGTTTTACCCGACAACGGAAATGCATGGCATAAACTACGTTCTGGTGATTTGTCGGATGCTGGGCGCCTGAGTTCGACGGATATCCATTCGGAATCATTGTTTTCAGACAATTCAAAGGTTGACACAAACATTACAGACCTTTCAGTTTTAGATGATGACAATAAATTACATTCCGTATCTAAATTAAAAATTCCAGCCTGGGTGCCAAAATTTTTAATCGACGGCGAATCTCTAGAGAGAATGGTTAAGTGGATGATTGAGCCCAATTATGTCAAACGACCCACAGCCGACGAGATCCTGCACACGGAGGAGTGCTTTTATGTGGAGATGTCCAGAAAGGCGGGTGCTGTGGTCCAAGAGGACGATTACGGACCTAGACCAAACTTATTTAGCGAGCACTGACAAGAGCTTTCTATGTACTTATATATATGGACTTCCCAAGTGGATGCCCTATTTTAATAACATGGCGCTGGCGTTGTTACCCTGAATCTTCCAAATGAAAAAGCATTTTCATTTCAAGCAGTATATAAGAGACCTGGAACTTATTACTTCTATACGTTATTCTCTGATCTGAAGAGGGAGCTACGAATTGCACTTTTAGTGATCCTAGGCATCATAGCCATCTTGGATTGTCCGCTATGGGGTAGCAGCGTTAGCACAGGGTCAGACGAGACCGTCTGTCTGTGGCTGATGCTGCCTACGACCTCTGTTCTTGCAATAATAAAACTGGAACAACTACGCTTACACGATGAGTTTATCAAACACTTGTTTTATGCTAGATAGTATCTGAAAGTTCAACTTAGTGATTGTGGTGTTTTTTACAATGGGAATCTCTCTGATAAGCGTTAGTTACCTAGTCTTGAATTGTTAAATGCTTGTAACAAGCCGTCCACGTATTTCAGAAAGGTTATGAACCATTAAATTATACAAAACCTACTTAATGTAATTTGTTGCAAAATTCTGCATGAACATTTGTGACATAGCTGTTGAAATAATAGATGAGTATCTATACCAATTTGTGCAGCTTACAAGTTCAACTTGGTTCTTCTCCAGTTTCTTCTCTTAGCGTTGTAACGGATAGTGTTGTTGGTTCTCAATCTGATCCATTGAGGCAATGGTCTGTTTTGCTTCTTAGCCTTAGCCAACTTTTGCTTGGTTTTGAAGGATTTTAGAGCCTGTAAATCATTGTTAGTACTTCATCCTGTAATCTGTCTGGCGCTACTATCCACCGCAAATCCAAGTGTCCACGTTCCGTGGCAAAAGCCTGGTACCCTCTGTGTCCATATTTGTTTTCGCTCCTGGATTTCCACCACTCTTACGACCTATCTTGGAGTTTACAGCACATCTGTTGTCTCTCTAACTTCTTGTCAACTGGGAGGTAGCGCTACTTCTTCATAATATCATCTAACACATACAGCCATCGTTGTCTATATCGTTATCTACCTTGAATTTGAAATATCGAAATCTCCAGAGTGGTTTCTCACATGTACCTTTGTATATACCTTAGCAGCAAGGTTATGGCTGGCGGGCATCATGGGCAAGCTCTGTTTCCCACCGAGGAACATCTCGGCTCACACCGCCATAGGAAGGCTTCGCAGTAAGGAAACCAGGAGTGGCCAGCCTACAATTGGAGGTGGAACCAACCCATGGACCTGCGGTGGAGTGAGCCCATGGAGAATCTCCAAAGGGACGCCCAAGGTCGCCAGAGGGAAAAAACAACTCTCCAAGCTGGACGTATTTAGGAACTCAAACAACAGTTTCTATTTTTCTTGAGAAATAACATTAAAACATCCTAACATACCATAGAAAAGTTCAAAATATGCCAATACACACCCATACATATCAAGATAATAAGTTACGAAAAGTCACATGAAATTTTAGCAGTTTGAAGCGGATGCTCGACGCTCGCGCATCGTCATCATCCACGCCTCCAGTGCCCGGCGTAGTCAATCGCGGAACACCCTGCAAAGCAGATTTGATGAATACAGTTCCTATGTGAAGAAAGCCATATTTTGCACACAGGTTAGAACAGAAAAGCTACGTAGATCTCTAACACAGCAAGCCCAAAATGACCAGAACTTCTGTCCTAGCTGATGCCCTAAATGCTATCAACAACGCTGAAAAGACCGGTAAGCGTCAAGTTTTGATCAGACCTTCCTCCAAGGTCATTATCAAGTTTTTGCAAGTCATGCAAAGGCACGGTTACATTGGTGAGTTCGAATACATTGATGACCACAGATCTGGTAAGGTCGTTATTCAATTGACCGGTAGATTGAACAAGTGTGGTGTTATCTCTCCAAGATTTAACGTCAAGATTGGTGACATCGAGAAGTGGACTGCTAACTTGTTGCCTGCTAGACAGTTTGGTTTCATTATATTGACCACATCTGCTGGTATTATGGACCACGAAGAAGCTAGAAGAAAGCACGTTTCTGGTAAGATTTTGGGTTTCGTTTACTAAACGAACCACCTGGTGCAAAAATATCACTATGTATTACATATAACTTCAATAGTTAATAAAAACGATATAATAAAATTGAAGTTCGGTGTTTCGACGTAGAGTTCTCGAATGCTCTCAAGAGTGTTTAACAGTGCCTTTGATGCTCCATGCTCATCGGGTATTAAGGTCAACACTAACAGCAATTAAATTAGAATCAGTATTGAAGATGCACTAGCGCTATATGTAAACATTTATGAAACACACTAAATAATGGAATACACGAATATTCGCAGAAGAGTGCCTGCTCACAATCTTCTACCTCTTCTACCACCCTTCTTTCTGGTAGAGTCAGATGGGACTGGAGTAATGTCCTCGATACGGCCAATTCTCAAACCAGATCTGGCCAAAGCTCTCAAAGCAGCTTGACCACCTGGACCTGGGGTCTTGGTTCTAGTACCACCAGTGGCTCTGATCTTGACGTGAACAGCGGTGATACCAACTTCCTTACACTTGACAGCAACATCTTGAGCAGCCAACATAGCAGCGTATGGAGAGGACTCGTCTCTGTCAGCCTTGACCTTCATACCACCAGTAACTCTGGCAATGGTTTCTCTACCAGACAAGTCGGTAACATGAACGAAAGTATCGTTGAAAGAAGCGAAGATTCTGGCAACGCCAAAAACTTGGGAGTTATCACGAGCTTGAACAAGTTCTGGTGTAGTTGATGCCATTTAGCATATACTAGTTAGTAAAACGGATCTATTATAGGTCCATTTAGTTGCTTTCCTAAAGAAACTGGATTTGAACACCTAAGAGGCGTTTACTTCTATCCACTTGTACATCCCTCATATACTGCTCTGGTGTTGTTCAATCAAATTAAGATTTCAACCTCAATTAGCGGTTTTATAACTTGGAGATGCCTCCACACACAGGACGTCCAACATTGACATTCCGTTATGCGGACAATCGGTAGCTTTTCACACAACCTTTTCCAAATTTGAACCTTTAAACATCAACCAGGTTAGATGCAATTGCTTCGCATAAATCTCATTTCGAGTGCAATAACTGATTCTATTATGTCCAACATCGCGATTTGACTGGGTCAAACGGTTTCTTTAAGAACAACTAAATGGTTTTAACAGGACACCACCCCTAAAACGTACCTTTAGCCATTCTGGATATCTTTGGTTACTTGACCTTCTGTTGTAATGGCAGTAGTTAATTCTACGAAGCCTGCAGATATATTAATTTCAGTTCTAGTTTTCGCTTCGGTACAGACCTTCCATATCACAATACCAATTTTTTCAAAAAAAAATAATCACAAATATTTCACAAGATTGGAGAATGTACGGGTGTAAATGTACAAAATCCCTACATTCTAAGAAAGTCAATAAGATATGCTGGTGAGGGTATTGTAACTAGATCTACTGGCTCTGACAGAGAGAAAGATACTCCTACTTTCATGATGAAAAAGTCCAGTTACTTCACATATTATTTAACTCTTCATTATTGGAAACACCAGAAACCGCAACAATGCTTAAAGGTTTGCTCTCGAATTTTGTCAATTTGTTTATAGCTATGTTCCTATCTTATTCTTTCAAAGTAGAGAGCCAAGCGGCAGTAATACTCTAGTTCTACGTTTTACGTCAAACGTCCATACGGAGATTTCTGTCTTCATAGCAAGTTTGACAGAAGTTAAGCAATAAGATGGCCTTTTAAAAAAACTGTATGACTCGCATTAAGCAGTGAACTGTGTACAAATCAAAGATCTGCGAGGTTCTCTGAATAAAATTGAGTCCCTAGATAGCATTTATCTCGAATGGAGTTGTAGAGAAGAGATTGTCTGGGAAACTTGCACTTGCAATACAAGCTGCAGTTGCTGATAATAAGCAACAACTACGTCACAATTCCACTACAATAATACCCATTCTTGGAATGTACAGTTTCTTTAAACAGAACCAAAGGAAATATCAAACATAGTAAAAAATTGCAATTCACAATTCGTGGTCTTTATATATAACTATTCCATTAAGAATTTCAAAACAGGTTACCCGGCGTCAGTTTTGGTAATCTCTTTGGAGTTTATAAAATAAGGCAAGCCGAAGTCTCGGTTTGCATGTTATGAATATACAAATTTACCAAGAAACGACACTAGAATGGCCAATCTCAGCATAATACCGATACTGTACTTTTTAAGTACCTGTCTAGCAACCACAATAAAAGGTAGGCTAGATATTTCTCCGTTTAACCTCACCACACAACTAATTGACAGAACTGAGTTTAGAGTATATCAGATCGGCAACTTCACTACTGATAGACCCTATGTTGCTCTAACAACAGCATACAACCTAGATGGAGATTTTGAATTTAAGGATGTTCCATTGAATGAGGGTGCAAACGAAACCACCCATTTTGTATTATCCACTACATCGCAGGATTTTAATGTCAAGCCGAATAGAGTTCTAATTGAATTTAAAAATGGGGATGGAATTGAAAGCCCGGTATCTGAACATCAAATTTCAGCATTCAAGAATGCTTTTGGCAAGGAATTCTTTCCCTCTCCTGAAATCTTGTTTCCAGAAGAGCTTCCAACAATTCCCGCGCAGCCTTACATACGGATTTCGCTTTTGAAACAGACTCCTTATAGAAATTACTACCAGGAGAGAAATACTGGTTTACTGCAAAGTGGTCCAGTTGCAAGTATAATAAACTCCCCTTGGAAATTAGCAGGTGTTATTGGTATCCTTTGCTTAATGGCTCTTCCTATGCTTATTGAAAAGTTCGATCCTGAAACCGCTAAAGCCATCAAGGATGAACAACAGAAAAAACAGAGGGACAAATACGAACAAAAGCAGGAATAGCTTAAAGATATTGATGCTGGTTATGACAGGTGATTTTATTTGATCTTCGTGTGATTATTTAGTTCATGTAAGTACTCTCACGTGATCAATACAGCAGGGCATGATATATTAAAGGGCTGAATGTAAAATATATATTATATGTAGGAGCTCATCCCTAAGCAAACCCTCGGATAGAGGCATCCTTAAGATCATTTGTGGATAAATATATGTACCCAATTACTGGATTGTGTGGAAATTCCTTCTTAGTCGTTTACCAATATTTTGTGATTTAATAATAAGCAACAAATAGATGTTAGATGGGATCCGGACCCTTACGGGATTGATGAGCGAGGTCCTCTCCTTAAGCACACTAGATGGGAGTCATGAAAATGAGACACAAGTTAAATTTCAAGAAATTTTGGAGGGATATAGTGTATTGAAGTCAGATGAAAAGGATAATGTTCAGCATGAATGTGATATTAATACATATGTGGAAACAGAGTTAACAGAAAGGTTTTCTCTGGAATCGACGCAGGATAATCTTCTCACGATGAATTATGATAAGTGGAATAGTATATTAGACTTTGGTTTAGATTGTGATGCTTATGCAGTGGGATTGCAGATCATTATATCTTTGTGCACCATATCTCCTATAAATAAATATAAGTTTGGACATATAGTGGGTGTGAAAGAGTTTCTCATGGGTAAAATATTACAAGAAGATACAAAATATAAGTCAATATTTGATAGATATGCTGAACTTCTGATACTATGTCTATCCACAAACTGCTGCACTAAAGATCTGTTGGATCTCTATATGGAATTTAGCGAAGTACATTCTAGGCAAACCTTGAATGCTTTAGCCGCACAGATATCAGACTGCCTCTCTCAGTCATACCTCCAATTTGAAAATGGATATGAAACTTATCATTTGAATCACTTTATTACCAAAGGGGTTACGTTTCATTTTTTTATTGAGTTGAATGGAATTACTTCAAACAGAATAATGACAATTAATCCTAACATATATTTTGAAATTAAGGATGGCCAACTTTGCATTTCGAATGATGAATTCATCATTGCACTTTTTGAAGGTTTTGATTTTGAGGCCTCAGTCTTTTACGGAATTACAATTGTTATCAACGCAGACAATCAGATAAGTTTGTTTGTTGATGGCCAGTTCTTGAGCACCTTATCATTATTAGAGGGATCTATTAGTAAATTGGACAAGATTGAAATAGGATCCATGATATGTTCTTTCAAATTATACAGATTTTTGACATTTAACAAATTGCTAACTGAGAATTCGATAAAGATAGTCGCTTTAGCAAGGGATATTTATGAATATACACCATGTGGGCAGCCAAACTTTGAACAGTTGGATAGAATTTTGAAGGATGATGAGTTAGAGAGAATAGTTACCACTTCGGGATCATCAAGAGAAATAGAAGCTGAATCAGGAACGATCTTCCAAGAATTAAAAGAGGTAGAAGTCCTGGCTGACTTGAACCCAAATGTAATAAAAGAAATAGTGGAAAATGAGGAAGATATTTTGAATCAATGCCAATCTAATAAACCTTTGCTTGATCAAAATTATGTCGTAAGGAAAAATTATTTATTCAGATGTGCGCCTATTCTTCCAATGTTCATCTCAGTTAATTGTATAGGAACAATTCTCTGCAAATTAGAAGTGTTGGATGATATCAATAGTATCTATGAATATGTTACTCATCTGTTAATATTGTTAAAGAACAAAAGAATACGATTGTGGTTTGAAGAGGAATACGGGTTTTCTATTCTTGCTCATATCTTATTTGTGGACGTAATAGAAAAATTACAACAGAATTTGCCTGTTCAATTTTTGAACCTATTTTTGGAATATAGTGGTTGGGATATAGCCAGCATTTCAAAATCCATAATATCAGATAACAACGCTTATGACAATCTAGTTATAAATCTCGAACTATGGCATAAAGCTTCGCCGACCGAAACACAAGAAGATTGTGGGAGCACGGAAATTATCCGGTTCCTGCTTTTTCAAATCACAAGTTTATTGGAAAACTCTATTTATGCTAGGTACAATTCATCAAGGCTGAGAGAGCTCAACATTATAAGAAGGTTGTGCTACTATCAACATTTATATGGAACATCTGCAAATTGTGGAAACATACTTGTGGAACTACACCAGGATTTAGAAAACGTCTATTTTACTCTTTTGAAGGAAGATTTCACGAAATTTAATATATCATGGATATTACAATTTGCATATTTTGAACTAAGAGCCGGAAATTACGTCACAACACATGTTTTGTTGGACGCGATTAACAAACTTATGTTATATTGTCTCTCAAATGAAGAAACTCAAAAATTATCGATCTTTAAAGAATCTGTGTCGCCCAAGTTTCTACTCACATTTTTAGATGAACTCGTAAGCAATGAACAAAATTCATCGGTCTGTTTGAGCATCCTTCTAAAGACCCTAATGATTGACCGAAAAATTTACACGAATTTCATTAAAAATGAAGGTCTGACTCTTTTATTGGGTATCTTAAGGTTAAACAAAATGAAATTCAATAAGGAAATTATTGCATTACTGTTCCAATGCTCTCTCGGAAATTTTAAGGAAAAGGATGATAGCCTCTTCATTAGCTCTTTTTATGAGATTGAACAAAATGTTGATAGTCCCTTTATTTACCAAGAGCTGTTTAATCTATCAGTAAATCTATTGGAATGGATGGTATTGTATGACATACAGGAAATTTATCCACTAGATTTAAGCAACTTCGTATTAACTTTTTGCAACAATCTGCATAACTTAAAAGACGTCTCGACCATTGGTCTTTTTTGTGAGGAAAAAATGGAAGATATTTTCAAACCGTTGTTGCTTCTTATGATAACTCTGAAAAAACCTCAAAATTCTTCATTATACGAGGATGGGGCAAATTGCCTAATAGGGTTTATGGTAAAGAGTATTCTAAGGGCTATGTCTTTGCAAAGCTCAACTGAATTTGACAAGAGTTTAAATTCTTTGAATAATAGTCATAATGGTCGTTTGCATGCTATGGAATCTCAACCAGACTTTTTTGTTGATAGTTGTTGTTGCTTTTATGTTTGTCAAAGGTTATTTTCTGTTTTGGATTTCAAGGAATTAAAGGATACCGAAAGCATTTTCTTTTTGGGAAATCTGTTACTGCTAATTAAGCATTACTGCTCAAAAATCGTTGTCTTACCAAATGCAAATATGCTTGAAATTAGAAATATTTTAGCAGCTTTGCTAAGGGCGGTTGAATATTATGACTTCACTAGCAATGTATCTCAAAAGAAAGTCTCAAGAAATCACTTACAGGGAACTACTACAGTATTACTCACGGTACTGCTTCATCCAATAATTTCTACTGAGGAAAACTTTGATCTATCATTAGAAGAGGATGTCATTGAAATACTTGGTCTACTTTTGGAACACAAATTCATTTTGTTTGATGAAAAAGGTGGAGTTCTTCCTGAGAAGGTTATCTCTTTGGTAATTCATTGTTTAATCAAAATAATAGCAAAAGGACAAAAAGTCAAGATGGCACATGATTGTTTGCTGGCAATTAATGACTTGAGGTGGAAAGGCTTGGAAATTATTCTTGCCTATCTCCCGAAATCCAAAAAAGTTGCTGATTTCTATTCAAATTTGATCAAAGCATTATTAGAATCAGAAGAAGAACACCACTTGGATCAATTAATACCCATGTGCAAGACAATTAGTGAAAACTCATTCTGGGTAGAATATACCGAGCATACGATACTTGTGAGTAATTTTAAATCTCAGGGAAGTGAAACTGAAAGAGAAACGTTTTTTTTGCAAAGAAGACAGTCAAGATTAGATAATACGGTTTCAAACACTGAAAAGGCTCTCGCTCTTTTCCGATTCGATAATGTTTCTATTGATAAGAAACTTTTGCATGTTTTCAAGAAATTCTTATCCAACTTTTACACAGATGTGGAGGAAGATATAAGTTTACTAGACAATCATATATCGGATATGAAGTTTCAGTACTCATACATGAATAGTCTGAGAAGGGATTTACATTTTGAATTAGACTGGGTTTTGGATCCCGTAGAAGATTTTGATAAGATGAGAAGAAGAATTGTTCCGTCGAACAAGCCTGTAAAAAATAAACGAAAGAGAATTCACAACAAATTATGTTTTGATTTTGACACTAAAGTTTCGTCTGGAAAAAAAAAACTTTCTAGTAGTATATTCTCCTATGATCTCGTTTCAGACTTCGATGGGATCGGGATTAATTCAAATGATCGTAAAGACGAAAATCGAAAGATACTTAAACTTTTAGAAGTTGATGACGCAATAAAGCATATTTGGAATGGGAGTTTGGTTGTGGGTTTGAACGTAAAAGAAGGGATTCTGATTGCAGGTAAGAACAATCTTTATTTCGTAAATGGTTACTATTATCTCAAACATGAGGGTAAAGTAGTAGAACTATATGATGTTTCTGAATCTGAAAGAGATACCACAATTAATCTAATTACCGGAACACTTTATAACTCTAAATCGGGGGAGAAGACAAATATTGTTGATACAGAACACAAAGTAATTGTATGGCGATTATTTGACCTCATATTCGTTGCAAGAAGACCTTTTTTGTTAAGAGATGTGGCTTTGGAATTATTGTTTGAAGATGGGACAAACTGTTTCATGTGTTTTAAGGATAAGACTATGCGGGAGTTAGTCTACCGTACATTGGATAAGATTCATCACAATCATGATATTGACAAAGTTTTATCCACTGTATTGGAAGAAGTAAATAAGAGAAGTGGAGATATTGTTTCCAAGAATGGGATTACCAAATCTAGTCTTAAGCTTAAATTAGCGACAGTATTTTCTTCTGGAAGATCATTGATTGATGGGTCTGAATTAACCAAGCAATGGCAGAATGGATACATTTCTAATTTTTGTTATTTAATGATTGTTAATACCTTGGCTGGTAGAACTTTTAACGATTTGACACAATATCCTATCTTTCCGTGGGTTATTTCAGATTATGAGAGTGAAGAACTAGATTTCACCAAAAGCTCAACGTTTAGGGACTTATCAAAGCCAATGGGAGCTCAGTCAGAAAAACGTAAAAATCAGTTTATTGAGCGATATGAAGCCTTGAAAAACCTAAATGACTCCGAATCCATTCCATTTCATTATGGGACGCATTATTCTTCAGCAATGATTGTTTCGTCGTATTTGATTAGGTTAAAACCGTTTTCTGATTCGTTTCTTTTACTACAGGACGGGAAGTTTGGCCATGCAGACCGCTTGTTTAGTGCTATTAGTCGGGCTTGGTCTTCTTCAGCGGTTGAAAATACAACAGATGTTCGTGAACTGACGCCCGAATTTTACTTCCTTCCAGAATTTTTGATGAATTTGAATAATTTTTTATTTGGGGTAGATCAAAATGGGCAAGCGGTGGATAATGTAGTATTACCCCCATGGGCAAAGGGTGATCCTAAAATTTTCATTGCCAAAAACAGAGAAGCTTTGGAAAGTCCCTATGTTTCCCGACATATTCACAAGTGGATAGATTTGATATTTGGTTATAAACAGAGAGGCGAAAATGCTAAGCATGCCATTAATGTATTTAACAATTTGAGTTATCCAGGTGCTGTAAATATAGATAATATCAACGATGAAACAGAAAGAAGAGCAGTTACTGGTATAATTCATAACTTTGGGCAAACCCCGTTACAAATTTTCTTGGAACCACATCCGCCAAGAAATTATGAAAGTATTCATGATCTGAACGATTCAATATGGCATCATCTCTCTGAACGTCCTTCGGTTACACATTATTTAGGAGGCATCGAAAATACGAATCGTTGTGTATCATATATTTCGCGTGAAATTTTTGGAAATCAGATTGTACAATGGAATGGTTATCCTTTTTTGGATATCAAAATACCTAAGAATTCAAAAGCGATTTCAATTAAGTTGAAGAACTCGGGCTACCTATCGATTGACAATCATAATTTTGACACAGCTCATTTCTGTCAGATAACATCATTTACCGTTTGGAAATGTAATAAATTCATTACTGGTGACGAATACGGGTTAATCAAAGTTTGGGAACTTTTTGATGAAAAGGGTGTATCTTTAAAACGTTTAGGAACAATGCATGGCCACTTATTTGCACTAAAAGAAGTGAAGATATATATGGATTACAATATTTTGATTACAATGGATGTTTCTGGTGTGGTTTATTTGTGGGATCTAGAAACATTCCGTATTTTGCGTAAAGTAAGTGATGATGCCAAACATATAGCGATATCTCAAAATCATGGCACAATCGCGGTGGCTTCAGAGGTGTCCCTAACTTTGTTAAATTTGAATGGCATGACATATCTCTCTATTCCTGTGGATAATGGTATCACAGAACTGGAATTCCTCGATTTCTCAGCGATGGACCTACAGTTGAGAAGGCACACCTATTGGAAACAGAAGGAGGTATTACTTATTGGGTATTCAGACGGGATAATAAAACTCCAGGAATTCAGACTATCTCCTACTACAGAATGGCAATTAAGATTATTAAGAATTTTAAGGACTGGAAAGGATTGTCAAATAAGTAAGATAACGACACATTTGAAGATAAATTCGATAGATATGAGGAAAGAACCATCTACAAGCATAGAAAAAATAGAAATAGTCGCCGGCGATTATAATGGAAATCTTCATATTTGGAGTTAAACGATATTATGTTTTTATTATTATCTATGATCTATTTTATATATCACAATACTTGCTACTTTTGAACTAAAAAGCCAAAGATGATTTCAGAAATTACTTCAGATGTGCCTTTTCGACGTTACCGCGGCTTCGTTCGTATAAGAAAAGACCGCAAACATTGATTACCAAACCAACTGCCTGCTTGAACGTAATATGGTTGCTGGTGACCAGCCAACTTACCGAAATTATTGCAATTCTTTTCATCAAATTGGCTATGCTATATGTTAATGTTGATATTTCACCCAATAAATGGAAAGTAATCATTGCCTGTAAGAAATGGAAAAATCCATTTAGCCATAGAAGCCTCCACGGTATATGGTCCACATCTTGTGGGTATTCATTTTTTAAAAGTATTTTCAAAAGAATAGGTAGTTCAATACTAGAGAACCAACCTAAAGAGAGGAGAAACCCTACTAACGAAATATAAATCATCAATGTCAGTTTATCGTAGCTTCTAACAACATTTGTAGGTTTTTTCGAGGAGTCTTTCTTATCCAATACCAGCCCATATCCAGCACTAACGGGCAACACGTTGGAAACAGATTTATAAGTAAATACCGCCTTTCCATATATATTTTGACCCACGAATATCAACATGGAAATGCATGCACACGTCAGCCCGTAAAATGATGTTGAGTTTCCTTTGCTTTTCTCCTGTAGTCTATATCTGCCTTGATTATCCTCGTTAACAATAATCATCACTCCGCTGATCAAACAAAAAAGGCTGAAGTAAATTATTCTGGTCACTTTTACCGTTTCTATACCTAAAAGTTTCTGGATCATTAGAATAAAAACTGGCGATAAGGTTTTAATACTTGCAACCGTTGAAACAGGTACCAAAGATGTTGCAGTGTGACCAAAGTATTTGCCTACAAACTGGAACATTCCCAAGGGAAGAACGGTTAACAGAATATGTCGTGTGGGGCGCGTAATGGTGTGTCGCTGATATTGGCTGCTATGGGTATCGAAGTACTTGGGAAATGTTCCATCAGGAAAAATATCATAAAATTTTGGGCTTTTCTTTGCAATATAGCATGTACATGCGGCTAGCAGACCAGTGTAAACGAATTGGAACTCGCCAAGAAATAGTGGAAGAGGGCATATTGTAAGGATGCGCTTTGTTACCTGCGAAGCCAAGGATGATATAACATACCAGCAAATGCAGAGTATAATGGTGTGTGCATATTGGCGGTAACCTTTCATTCCTTAAAAAAATAGTGGTTGTGATGTCACAATGAAGATGAACAAAGTAGAAGGCACCAATAAACCTTTATAGTTTTGTCAATTATTATTCTTGTATGACCTGTAACTAGCGAACAACATGTGATTTGATTCTAATACCAATTAATACCAGTAGAAACCATATAGCTATCCTTTGAGTGGCCAAGTTGAATGTGAACAAAATTTCTTCTATTGTTGTTGGAAGTGTTCTATACATATGAGGAAATTAGTCCTGAATTAGCCGTAAATTTGGGCAAAGTTAAATATCAATATATACGATGTTGATTTTACCAGTACTTGGCCAGAAAATACAACTGATTCTTTTCGGATCCTCAGAGTGATAGATGCCTTAGCAAACTATTGTGGTGTTCCTTCTGGGCTATGTTGAGTGTCCGTTACCATTGTAAATTCATGCTTTTTTTTAGAATTTTACCATATCGTCTGCCTGAATAATTAAATTTACACTGCAGCAAGAATATGTACAGACGGAGAGAAACAGATCATCCACTATTGCGATCAGAATATATATTCTAAAACATATTTTTAGCACTTACTCGCCATTTGAAGCTTTTATAAGTTGTGGTGCATTCTTTTCTCGTCTATGAGATTTATTTTCAAAGAGAGGACTCTGAATGTTTTTTGCCTTTACGTAAAAATTATAAATCAGAAAAGACTAAATTGCATTTCTGACATGCATATATGTTATTATTAATGCGAATTAAAGTTCAATTTAATAACTTCTTTAAAATGCTATTTTTTGCCATCTCATCCTCAAATTCATTGCGATCTACCGAAGTCTTTATCATCTTCACCAGACATTTTGTCTTGCCAACAGTTCTCCCGTTGAAAACCGAAACCAGGCTACATGTTTCTAGTGCATTGCATATCTCCAGAAACTCATCCCGTTTCAATGGTGACAATGTGTCCCTATTTTTTAATAGGGTAACGTAATAGTCATAAGCAGCATCAATGGAGCAATGGGTCTGAAAAATATCCATCATCTCACGATGCACAAGGGAACAAAGAATGATCTTTTGTTGCATATTTAGTTTGCTGATTTTGGACCTCGTGGAAGAATTGTTTGCAAGTTGGCCGAACACTTTTGCAACATGTGGTAAGCCGACCTTAGTGATTGAGGTCGGTTTTTTGCCGCCGAGCCTTTTTTTTGAAGCTATACGTTCCAGCTCGACGATTTCGATACTATTTCTCAATATATCGAAAAGCTTTCTGATGTCCCCTGTATTGCTTGCACACTTTTGGGCAGCAAACTTAAGGGCCATTGGGTTGAAAATACTGTCGACCTCGTCGTCTAATGTCACGGCACTCTGCATTCTGCTGGAGACTATGCTATACATTTGATCCGCAGAATATGGGTGGAAAAATACGGTCTTTGGAAGAAGTTCGCGTCGAAGGTTCAACCGTGTCAGAAATCTATCTTTCATATCCAGACTGTTCGCAATTCCGATCAGTGTGAATCTTATCGATGGTATTCTTGCCAGCAAGAATAGCTCGAACAAAACCTTTGTAGCCCTGGTGTCTTCAGCACATGATCTGACAAGTTGATCAATCTCATCCAAAACCACGACAAATGCAACCTCCTCTTTGTAATCTTCCATAAATTTCTGTAACTCTGCCATGGAATTTAATCTTTTATTTCCAGGGTTTCTTTTGAATGTGGTGTAAATTTTGTCGAATATGGACGAGGGGTCATTGACTGCAACACAGTTTATAAACGCTGATGCAACGCATTCGATTCTGTTATCAGGAAGCTCAAAATATGCAGTGTTGAGAATGTCGTGAGAACGGTTTTTTGAAGTGTTCATTGCCTTTTTGTTACCGTCTCGCAGTATCAATGGTACAAATTTCTCCTTCATTATTGCATCGACTTGTGCAGTCTTGCCAGTCCCCGGTGGACCGGTGATGTAGAGCGAATCGCTTCTATGCGACGCGATAGAGTCTGTAAGGAAATCCAGGACCTCGCCGTGCTCTGCATTTCTGGTAGGAAGGATCCCTGCATTAGACGTTATTTTGGATGATCTTTGCAATGCTGCTTTGGTTCTAGAGTATATTGATTCCTTGCCGAAGACCAATTTTTGGGGGGACGGCGAGGGAGACAACGGTAATGCAACATTGGACATTTTGTCTGCTTCAAATATCAGCTTCTGGCCCTTTCCCAAGGGCTCATACTTGGTGGGCGTGATGGGCGTGTTACACTGTATTGGCATTTTTCTTTGCTTCCTTGGCGTCATGGGTACTTTGTATGTGGTATCATCCTCATCTTCGAAGCTCAAGAGAGATCTTCTCTTCATGGCACCGTTAACCTCAACCATTTGGTGCAAGACGACTTTGTTGTTAAATATTGAGAGTAGTTGAGGTAGGGCTTTGATCCAATGGTCAAGTTTCTTCGCGCATCAGTGTGTGTCGATCGCATCAGTATATATATGCGTGTGTGATAATGCACGATTAGCGCGTAACGTATTTTACGTGTACCGGTCTTATGGTTGACGTGCAATTAATTCCATTACTATTCCTAATCTGGAAAGTAATTAAAAATCTGCCAGCCATTGCCGAATCAGGGCATATGTGCAAAGGCGGAGGGGCAAGATAGAAACCAAAAAGGAAAAGCAGGGCAGAAAACTGTTCAATCGTAACTGAATTCGTGATCTTGGCTTAGGGCTTTAGTGGTTGGCGCGAAGGGCAAATTTTCCCCTCGAAAACACCTGCACGCACCGGCCCATATCTGTTTCAACTCGCAAGAAAACCAGGCGGCAGTGGATCTCTACAGCACATGCTTGGCTGAGAAGGAATATCGACCTGGAGCCGGCCGTGCTGAATTGCACTGTCCCATTCCGCGAGAGGAGAGACCTCGCTCCTTCGGAGCTGGAAGCTGTTCTGCACTTGCCTTGCTCGGACTGTCTCTATTCTGTGTCACGTGTTTGAGCCGGGTGACCTTTCTGCAACATGCACGGTGGCCTGGGAAAGATTCGCCGTCACAAGCAGCCAGCCGGCGAAGATCGAAGACAGTCGACGGGCAGCAGCAACAAGCTCAAATGGTGGGCATACGGTCTTTTAGGAGAGCATTTTGGTAGTGTATGAACCATTCTATTCTGTCGCTTATCTTGCACCTGGCCACCTCAGGAGCGCTTGGGTGTAGGGAGAAAGAACTGTCATAGGGATGAACCGACTCTTGTCCTGAGATCACGAGCCGATTGCAGAGATTGCATACAAATACAGATGTCGACGCACGTAGGTGCCCCTCCATTTTGACCAGCCTCGTTTTGGAGAGCCGGCTACCGTTGTTTTGCGTGTGATGTGCCAACGCGTCTCTGTGTTCTGTCCAGACCAGAGTCCCGAGCGTTTCTCGCGCTCCTACAGGCACCATTGGAACAGCTGCGATGACCTATAGTCTGGCTGAAGTATTCCATCTTTGATGCTGATTTTGATGCGGTAAAGAACACCTACATGAGTCCAGACCAGCTGCGCCATGCTTTTCCACCCGGCGGCTAGCCCTGAATTATGCTGAAGCCCTAGATTGCCCTAGATTACCCTAGCTTGCGTTGAATGAGCAAAATGGAGCATGTGGTATTCACGTGGCGTTCTTTTTTTCTGTTTTATTTTTCCATCACGCGCTGTCAGGTTACCCCCCTCCCCCCGATATGCTTGTTTTTGTAGCGTTTTCTGATGAAAAGTGGAATGCCTTCAAAATTGTCGGCCGCTACGAAAAGCAAGGTTGGAACGTGTACCTGGATACTGGCTTCAAAATTTGTTACCTGGCACAGAGGAAAAAATGATCATTCTGAACCAAAATTGTTAAAGACCCAAATTCGATAAAGGAAAAACAGAGATAAAAAACACAAAGCAGTTCTAAACTTCTAAAATTGAAAGATTAACCACCGACAAAACACACACACAGAAGAAGAGCTTTCCATCTGTGGAGAAGAACGCTGCAGGAACAAACCTAGACTCTTCAAGACTGAGAAGTAAGAGCAGCTCATAGGGGTTAGATTTCAAGGTTGAGATAACGTCTTTTCAAGCTCACCCTTTGGCATATATAAGCTTGTTGGAACCCAGAGAGGAATACCCCTGTTTGCGCACTCGTGAGTGGGACGGTCGTTTTTCAGATTCCTATTCTCAGAACTCAGAGGCCTGTTTTGTGAGATCGGAATTTTGAAGGTTTTCCCTCGTCTTTCTGTTTTCTCACCAAACATCACCAAACACCCCTGCACAGACGTGTAATTTTCTGGTTTGGATGCCGAGACTGGACTTCTACTAGGATCATAACAATTTAGCTTTGTCCCTCCCCGAGGTTTCCGAACACATTCCGGTCCCGGCCCTATTGCGCCTAACTGAAGAGCGACAGAGAACCAATCATGGGGCATCCTATGCCGTCGTCGTCTCACAGAATGGGAACCGACAAGAAGAGGTATTACTACTCCAATAACCCCAATAGCGGCATGCGATATAGAAATGTCAGCGGATCGAATAGCAGTAGCAACCTGGCCAGTGGTGGGTATTTGAAGAAAAACTATAGTATGTACAACAGTGGTTATCAGGCAAATGAGATAAACAGACCGTCTTCGGCAAACAGCATAATGGGATCTTCGAGCTCCTATGGTAGCAAAGAGCACATCGAAAGCCCGTTGGGCCAGAGGCCATCTCGGTACGACCCCAACCCAACTTCGAGGCCGTCCTCTGTGCCGCATAGAACACTTGGTAGCAGATATAATCCCGATGTCGAGACAGTGAATAACGATACAGCTTCTGCCAGTACCTCTTCGCCGGTACCGAACAACTCTGGTTCTAGATATTCTGGCAGCAGGTATAACCCTCAGGCGCCTTACAGCAGTAGACAAAACTCCAATTCGTCAAGTACACCAAAATCACGACCCAAGTCTGTTGATGCTTCTGGAAAAGATCCATCTTTTTACTCTCATCACAGTTCGATTTCGCATACAAATGCTTTCAACCCTGCCCAAAGCTCTCACACCGAACCCGCAGTGGCGAACCATACTAATAATGATGTGAATTCAAGAGCAGCTAATAAATGGAAATCAAGCTCTATATCTTCAAATACGGGAACTTATGGCCATATGCAAATGTCATCAAAATTGCCAGATGGAAGCACTGAATATGAGTATCCTGAATCCAAATCAAGCTTTTGGAAGGCACAGAAACCTAAATATTCTTCGATCCCTAATGCATCATTGGATAAGACCGATTTTGTCCAACATAAAGGCATAGACTCAAGAGATAGCGAGCATAACGATAATGAATTGTCTAATCTGCTTGTGAAAAAGCCGACTTCAATAGCTGTAAATGGGAAAGGCGACGAATCGAATAGCCCAGACTTCATATCTGCCAAACAGTCTAACGTAATAAATAATGATGATTCTGAAAAAGCTTCTAACGAATATAATACTTTGCATGCACCCCATCAGCATGAAAACGAAATGTTATACAATAATCTGATTGAAAATAAACCAAATGGAAAGGATAAAAGTCCTACTGTTCCGAACAATGATAATCCAAAATCTCTTGGGTCCAGCTTAATAAATTCTGTTCCACAAACAACGAAAAAGGTAGAACAGCAGCATATGATAGCTCATAAAAGAATTAAGTTGAATTCATCGAAAGAAGCAACATCATCAATCCTGATAAATAGTTCGAGAGAAAGTTTACCAGATGTAGCAAGTGTGGACTCCCAATATGATCATGATAAGAATAGAAGTCTTACAACAGCTGATGATTTAGGAATTCGTGATAAGAGTAACAAAACATCTAATCTTTGGAGCAGTAATACAGAAGAAGTTAGCGAGAAAACAACTCTCTTGGGACAAGCATCTGAGAATAGGAGGAAACTGGATACAAATAAAGAGAATTATAAAAGGGTTAAAGAAATTACAGAAGGGTATACTCGGGTAAAGCCTATATTCCACCAAACTATGAATAACAGTTATGAATATCTTTATGAACCTAATGACTTGAGGACATCGTTTAGAGACTTGAAAAAAGTTGTAGATGTTAAGTTGAAAGGTTACCCAGTTCCATTAGAAAATGTTAACAGTTGTATATTTCCAATGAGAGAACCAGAGATGAAGCTCTGGTTGTTGAAAAACCAAACGCGAGAGAAAATAGTGTCAAAGCAGAAATATTTGTTAAAAACTCCAATCAAATCTATCCTGGAATATCCATTTGTTAAACAAAACTTGTTGATCCACGAGCAAGCTGTGCGTCCAATATTACTGAGCAGCTTAAAGAAATTAGCCAAATATGACTATCAAAAGAAATTGGCAATGCGGAAGCGCTTTTCAGTTGTTGGTGAGAAATGGAAATCTGATTGTAAGGAAATGGATCAAATGAGTAATGAGCTTCGTACAGAAGAGATCAAAATCAAGAAAGCAGAAGAGGAAGAACGCAAACTTGAAGAGCAGCGAGAAAAGATGAATGATAATGAGCGTAAAAGATCCACAGGCTCTTCTAGAAGAAGAAATAGGGCAGATTTTGTAGATGATGCCGAGATTGAGAATGTCTTATTCCAAATCGATCCTGACTATAAACATCATCAACTTGCAGCCTCTATCCCAAATATGATTCTTGACCCTGTAGGGAGATTTTCCACAAAATTTAAAGACGTGAATAATCTAGTAACTGATAAATTGCAATGGGCATCAAGAATTATAAGAGATTCAGTTGATACATTTACTTACAATGAGCACGAGTTGTTTGTGGAAGGCTATTTGTCGTATCCAAAAAAGTTTGGAAAAATAGCTAACTATATGGGTGGTTTGAGAACACCTGAAGAATGTGTTTTACATTATTATAGAACAAAGAGTACTGTTGATTATAAGAAATTGATAAGTGAAAAAAACAGAAGAAGACAGAAAGGAGTCAGTAGTAAGAGAAAGAAGAGAAAAGAGAAAGGTTCAGAAAATGAAGATTCAACTACGACATTGGATGGAGGATATGGTGAAACTCATCATGTAGATAGTATTGATACTGGTTCGGTTATGGAGCAGGTGGAAATCAAATTGGATAGAAAACAATCGACAAATAATGAAGAAATGAAGCTATCCAAATCAGGTGAAGAGGTTGATAATGATAGAAAGGATATTGATAAAGCTATAAAGGAAGTGTTGAATACTGAAGGAGAAATACATGAGAAAAAGGATACTGAGAAAGATACATTGCCTTATGCTGAAAAAGTTGTGTCTGAAGTTCCTCATGCACATGATACTGAACAGCTGAAACGTTCTATAAGTGAGGTACAAGCGGACGACGAAAGATTGGATGAAACTGCTTTAAAGTTGGAACCAAATCTTACAGTACTGCAACCACACCAGCAACCACAATCATCACGCTTGGAGGAAGATCGTCAGTCGGCAAATTCCACTCTCGACCATATTAGTTTTGATTATGACCGCCTAGACAACTATAATGATGATTTAAATCAACGGAAGAAAATGAAACATTCGCACGATCACAAATCTAGTTACTGGAGTGTGAAAGAGACGAATATGTTCCCAGATCTATTGAAACGATTTGGATCTCAGTGGGTATTGATTTCTGAAAGCTTAGGAACCAAATCTACGACTATGGTGAGAAATTACTATCAAAGAAATGCTGCCCAGCTTGGATGGAAATCAATCGTTGAAGAGGCGGACTTTAAGCGGAATGCAACCAGCTCTGGCTCAGTCCAACAGTCCCAGATACTAATTCAGGCAGATCAAGGAGCTTCCCTAAACGGAATGCCTCCACAGCAGAAACCAGCTCTAGGAATATTTCAAAATTCGTCTCCAAATCATGAGAAGGCCAAGCTCTCCGTCACAACTTTTGTCGAAGGAGAATCGAAGACTTTTAAAGAGCCTCTGGTGTCCAAGGAATCTCCTTCACTAGTCACTGAATTGCCTCCGCCAAGATTACCATCTATTCAATTATCAACTGGTTCTGCTTTTGATAGCAAGCCTGTTGAGAACCGAGTAGGAATAAAGAATCAAACTCTGGAGGCTTTGAAGGGTGGGCAAGCTGGAAGCGTAGGTGCTCCCAAAGCTGCTGAAAAAAGGAGTCAATCGTCTATTAAGAGCATTCTCAATAGCGACAACGAGAAAAAGGAATTATTTGAAGCCAATGAATATCCTATTAAACGGAGTTCAAGTCCTACAGGCCAGCATATGCCTGAAGGTCGCGAGCGAGTGTCAATGCAGTCTCTGGTTCCAAAATCACAGGATATCGTCGACGCACCAAAGGTTGGACTGAATCTTCACGACAACAAGAACAAGTATACTGAATCCCCTCCTTCTCAACCGGTGTCTAATCGCCGGTCTACATCGCTGTCCTTGCTTTTGAATCCAGATACGGACAACGCCTCCGCATCTCACAAGACTTCGTATCCGAATCATGTTGGTCTGACGCAAGCTTTGGGACCCTCTACAGCTCCGCCAAAAATTGTTCCGCCAAAATTGCACAGTATCTCTCCGCCTTCAATTCAGGCATTCCAATCGCCGCCGGCACTAACACAAGGTATCCCCGCTGTAAATACAGTGAAGTACGGTAATCACTACGTCCAGCCATCTGAAGCTGTCAAACCAACCTATTTAGCACCCGCTCCTATTGGGCGGGCTTTCAACTTCGCTAATGATCCATTGGGTGCACTTGCAGCTATTGCCTCTGCGCCGGAGGCCATGGCTTCTCTATTACCAGAAAACGGCGATAGACAAGATCTTTCAACAGATAAGATGGATGATCAAAGATACAAAATGTAGATTTTTCCTATGTAGATGTTACCCATAATCTCATACTGTGTTATAATTTCACAAGTTTTTTCTTCTCCTAATGACGATGACGCCTTCCATGCAGCTAAAATTTGGTGATTTTCTCCACTTTTAACTCAACGTGCAAAGTAACATTTTGACGTGATAGTGTTTCTTCGACTGGAAATATAAACAAAACCAACGCTGAAAAATTTACCAGCATAAGAGAAATAATTCAGAGAAACTAATACAAAGAAAGGTCGTTTCCAACTTTTTGGTCTTCAGAATTACTAAGTCGCCTCTGATAATTAGAAATACATTGAACTCTTTAGACATTCATTCGCTTTTACTCATTGTCTAGCTCAACATGGACGAAATTATTATCAGTTATTTGATACCATTATTGAAGAAGTACCCAGGTCTGGAAGATTACTTGCCCACTTTGGATCGCCCCTTCTTTAACATATGTTTGTGGGAGAAATTTGATACCATTGTGGCCACGCTAACCAATGGTAAATTCGTCCCAAGCCAGTTTGAATTCGTCGCTGGAAAGCTGCCCTTGAGTGAACTGCCACAGGTCATGATGGTAATAGCGGCTTACTACATCATTATCTTTGGGGGAAGAGAGGTATTGAGGAATACCAAGCCATTGAAATTGAACTTTCTTTTCCAATTGCATAACATGTTCTTGACAACCGTATCTTTCATTCTGTTGGTTTTGATGGCAGAACAGCTCATCCCTATGATCACCAAGAATGGTCTTTACTTTGCTATCTGCAACATTGGAGCCTGGAGTCAACCCATGGTTACTTTGTACTACATGAACTATATTGTGAAATTCATTGAGTTTATTGACACTGTTTTCCTGGTTCTAAAACACAAGAAATTGACTTTTCTGCATACGTACCACCACGGTGCAACAGCCTTGTTATGCTACACACAACTGGTTGGTACTACTGCCATCTCCTGGGTTCCTATTACACTTAACCTTGGCGTCCATGTTGTGATGTACTTCTACTACTTTTTGGCTGCAAGAGGTATTAGAGTTTGGTGGAAGGAATGGGTCACCAGATTCCAGATTCTGCAATTCGTCCTAGACATTGGTTTCATTTACTTTGCAGTCTACCAGAAGGCAGTTCATTTGTTTGCCCCATCTTTGCCACATTGTGGCGACTGTGTGGGTTCCACAACCGCAACCTTTTCAGGCTGTGCCATTATTTCCTCATACCTGTTCCTGTTCATTGCCTTCTACATTGAGGTTTACAAGTACCAAGGTACAAAAAAGAGTAGAGTTATCAAGCGTGCCCGTGGAGGTGTTGCTGCAAAGGTCAATGAGTACGTTCAAGTTGATTTGAAGACTGTTGCTACTCCATCGCCTTCTCCAGACCCATCCCTAAGAAAGAGAAAATAATCACTTGCGGGTGTTATTACAGGGTTTTTTTCTATATTTCGTCGCTGTGCCAAGCAGTGACGCTCAAACTTAAAAATATATTAGCAGTTTTCCACGGGTTCATTTTCATAAGCGATATTCATTCCATAACATGTTTGGACTACTTCACGATTTTTTTTTCAAAAAGAGCATTAACTTCTAAATGAAATGGTATCCCAGGTTTTTTTTGCAACGCACTACTATGTCTCATAATTACATATTTTATGAAAATCATATGTATATTTAAATTTGTTTATTCCGTAACATGTAAAGTGCATTGACACAATCAGGCCTTTGCTGTCAAGTCTTTTGATCTTTCTACTGCCAATGAAAGAGCCCTCTTAAGTTTTTCTGGCGTTACTTTCGAAGCTCCTCCGGTTATGTTAACGTAATTTAGTCTGCCCTTTGCATCGGAAATGATGTTGATGGTAGAACTGATGCTTGATTCTTCCGCTTCCGTATCAATATCTGCTAGTAATACTGATTCTGGTCTCTCGGAAATCATTTCAGTGTCATCCTCATTATCTGGAAGACCTAATTCTGGATCTATGTCAATTATTCCGTAGTTCGACGCAAAACATAACCTTTCTTCAGTCATCTGCAACTTAGAAGATCTGTCTGAGTCAAATAGAATATCATAAGTCTCTCTGACTGTTGCACTTCTCCCACGAGTCCGGATACTAATTTTCAAATCAGTGCTTCTTTCGTCAATATATGCTCCTGGAAGTTTAGTGTTTTGCAATGCATAAATCAAAGAGTTCCAACAAATATCAAATACGGGTCCTGTTCGGCTAAAAACTACAATTTTGGCGTATAACACATACGACCATTTTCTCTTCAAGCCAAAAGTTGTGTCATTCACGTTATCATTAGGATACATTATCTCTGTAGACCCATCTTCAGTCGTTGTTTTAACACCGCAGTTAACATCTAGCGATTTTTTCGGTATTATTCTTGAGTGTAACAAAGTCTCAAACAAACGTTGCGATATTACCATTTCTTCATCGGTTGGTGCTCCAACTCTTCCTCTTCCAATTTCGACCAAAGGATACACCGTAGAGTAGTTCGCTAACTCGTCATCCTCCTCAGACCCCATCAATTGCTGCTCTAATCCATCATTAATTCTGTTGGAAATATTCTCTTCGACTACTCCTCCTGTTATTGAGCATATAGCAACAGTTGAACCACTCTTTAGTACACTTGAACCTAATACGTTATTATGTGGGTCTGCCGCGAAGTCATTTGAATATCTTGACAATGAATTCGTATTTAGCTGAACATTTCTGAATTCCTCGAATGACCTTAGGCATGGTCTTAGACCTAATGAAAGGTGTCTTTGAAGAGATAACTCTGGCGAAATTCTCGCCAGGACTTCTGGAGGAAATGTTATCGGTTGTACTTCGATGGTCTCTTGTTCTTGTGACATCTAAAAGAGTAATTTGAAACTACCAGACTATATGTTGTACCCGTTCAATATCAGGGGCAAGTATATCGAAACTGTATCAACTTCTGCCTGAAGGCAGACGTAACTTTTCAACGATGAGCTTGTGTTACATAAATTCCTTCCAGTATTTTTTTTGTTGCGTTCAAAATGATAAGGCTCGGAGAAGGTACTTCCATAGTAAAAGTGGTTGTGATGCTTGTTCTGTTAGCTTGAAAGCGCCCAAAATATTTCACATGTAGGGTAAGACTTCAAAGGAATTGTAGTTTTTTTTATCTTGAACGAGGAGTTAAATTTATTTTCCCACATCTAAAGTCCCTATAACAAATGTTTTTGTATCATTCTTTTGATTATTGAAGAAAAATCAGGTTTTTTTTTAAAAGTTATTAGCAATAATGATATCCTTTGAAAATATCAATTGCACTGGTGTTGCACTATCTCTCTTTTCTTAGTAATCGCTTGTGTGTTCAGCTCTCAAAAGGGAAGAGGACAATTATATGAAGAACAAAAATTTACGGGTATAGTATTCTAAACAGGTTGCAATTTACGAGAGGATATCTTAGTTCTAATTTTAATCAAATTTTTTATCCTTTGAGAGGTTTAATTGAAAATTCTCAAGATTTTCCATTTGTGTGACGTAGCCAAACTTGGAAACATGTTTGGTGAGTTACATTTTGAAAACAGGACAATTTAAAAAAGCCAGAATGCCTATTCATTCAGAAAAAGATTACTAAAACTTAAATTTACAGTGTTTTTCTCCCCTTCTTTAGTTTTTCGGTACATTTATTGTACTACTAAGGTATTATCTGATTTCTCTTCAATTTTCAATTCTATCGTGACAATAAATACTAAACTAATATGAAGAAAACTAAGCTTTGCCTTAATTAATAGTATGATAGCTAATATAGTCCTGTTCAATATTTTATTCAGTGCTTTTTGGTAGTAAATAGTATATTTGAAGCTCTGATAAAACAGCTTATGACGGTCTTTCACTGAGTGCTCACCATTGAAAAAATTCGTATTTAGTACTCTTATTTTTTATTCAAAAATAAGACATTTTAGCTGCCAAAAAAAAAATAGTTAGAAATTTATCTCAAATTTTGAAATAATATATCTGTTAAATGTTTAAAGGTTTTTTTAAAAATTTATGTGAAAAGGATTTCATTTCATGTCGTTGATTTGGGATTTAGTAATTAAAAAAAGAGCTCCAATCCGTGGAAATCAAACAAACTTTAATGCAAAATTTATGTTACTTGCAGTAACATATATCTGAGATCTTTGAATTAATTATTTTTTCTTAACTTCTTTCACTAAAAATGGGTTCTGTAGTTCCAATTAGTGTTGGCTTTATAACGTCAGCAAAGCTTTATTCAGAGGCTTTGGAATAGCAGTAAATACGATTTAAGATAGCCGTAGTTAAAAAAAGTGAGCAAAAGTATTTTTCTTTGAACAGACAACTCAAATCTTTAATATGTACCCACTTGAATTTTTATTTCGGGAAGACCAAAGAATGTGAATCCGATTGACTGATCGTTGCAAAAAACCTTTATAGACCTGTTGCTTCTATGGTAATGAGAACAAACTTTGAAATTTTGTCTCACATGCTTCTTAACTTTTACAAAAAGAGAGCAATATTCAATTATCAATTTTATATTTTGTTTGTTTTTTATGAGGTTCGCTTTCATTATGTATTGTAAAGCAACTCAACAGTACAAATTACTACGTGAAACAAAAATAGAAAAAACATTTGACGAAAAATTTGAAATGTCTCATTGTTAAGATATAATATTTATAAGGTAAATACAAAATTTACTTTTCTTCTGTTCCGTGATTTTTATTACCTCAAAATTAAAATTTGAAAACATTTCAGGCTTAGGATGGTATCCAATTTTAGGATTCACTAATAATTTTGCAGTATACTTTGGCAGGAAAGAAAAACCAACAAGGGTAGCTAAAAGAACAATAAAAAAAATGCATAAGTTTGATAGTCAAATATTATCGCTAGGTTCAATTTTTAGTTTCTTTTATTACAAGCTCAATGAATATTTTTATCGAAAATTGATTCTAAACAGTCCATAACAATGAAAAGGATGATCTACACCAAACAATTCTTAGAAGGTTAAAGTATTTCTTCAAACGCACTTGAATTATTCTCGTTTCTTTAAATTTCCAAGAAAAAACATGAAATTGTTTTTGAAGCAATCCATCAAGGTGGTGATTAAGGCCAAGGAGTTGAGAAAGGTAACACCACTGCATTGGTTTACTTTTTAAATTTGTCAATCACAAAACCTCGAAAGCGTACGAGTAAAAACCAAAAATCAGTCGTTAGTAAATTCATTAATAAACGAACATTTTCATTGGCGACTCTACTTCAAACTCCAACATTTCCGATATAGAAAAAATAATAAGCTTGCGAGTTGAAAATGACCAAATATCCCTTTAACGAACTGTCATAAATTGATAATTTCAGAAATTTACCTTTATATTAGCTCTTAGTGTCTCAAACCTACACTCTTTTTGGTCTTACAAGACAGAAGATCATGCCGATCTAGTCTTTAATCAGGTAATTACAGTTGTTAATTTGTGCATTAGGAACTTATAAGACACACTGCGGTCGAGAGACAAAATAAAAATCAATTCATGCGCCAATTCAATCGTGATAATATATTTGAAACACGGAATTATAATTTAAAAGCTTCAACTACCTAAAGCTCCTACATGGCAACCGTTGCCTTCAAACTTCACATACAAAGATCCGAACTGGCAACAGAAGGAATACCGTATTTGACGATTAAAGGCTGCCCGGGACAACAGCCTCGCATAAGGGCTATAAGATGGACATGAAAGCGTCCAAGAAACCCGGAAAGCTATAGTACACTCCAGAAAGATTCATTCACATCAATTATGGGAATAACGGTTATTGGATCACTAAATTATGACCTTGTGACATATACAGACAGGCTCCCTGGTGCCGGCGAAACTTTAAAGGCAAATTCGTTTGAGACGCATGTCGGCGGAAAAGGTCTCAACCAGGCTGTCGCAATTAAAAAGCTGAAGTCTTCTGATTCTGATTACTCAGTACAGATGGTTGGTAGTGTAGGAGACGATGTGTTTGGCAAAGAATTGTTGCAGAGCTTACAATCCGTAGCCATAGACGACTCTGCCGTTAGTGTTATCAAGGGAACGAAGACCGGAGTGGCCATTATCATTGTCGAGGAACAAACGGGTCAAAATCGTATACTGATTACAGAAGCTGCTAACGGACATAGCAGGTATAACGAAAGCGACATAGCAAAGATATTTGGAAAACACGGCGCCAATTCAGACCGCGAATACATTGTCCTACAATATGAAATACCAAATCCTGGAGAAGTTATCAAAGCACTAAAGACTGTTGACTCGGACTTTCAAGTAGTATTTAACCCATCACCTTTTAAACCACTTCCAGAAGATATCTGGGGTCTCATAGATGTCCTTGTAGTAAACGAAATCGAGGCAATGCAAATTGTGGACAGCCTTTATTCAGACTCACTGAATAACAGGTTTAAAGGATTGATTACAGAAAACTTTGTAGAGGGATATGCGCAGATTTGTACACACTTCCAGCGGCACCTTGTTAACCAGAAAGGTACATCTGCAGTAATCATTACCCTTGGATCCCAAGGTGTCGTCTTTGCCTCGAGAGAAAATCCAGAAGCCAAGTACTGTGCAGCCGCAGCTGGTATCAAGGTGGTTGACACCACTGGCGCTGGAGATACCTTTCTTGGTGCGATAGTGACCCAACTATACGAGGAAAAACACTTAGAGGATGCAATTCGGTTTGCAACAAAGGCGAGCTCAATCACAATCCAGAGGAAGGGCGCCTCCGAAAGCATCCCTCTGTTCAATGAGATTAAGCTGTGAATTGATATAATGTCCGACACCTTTGTAGTGAAACATCTCCGAATACCGGTTTCGATCTTGTATGATCCTGATCACTGTAAGGCGCTATATGCACTATCGGATATTTTTTTAAGTAATATGTACTCACTATATGCAATAAAGTCATTTCGGGTCATTAATTTGCGACTTTTTTTCTGTTAGAACAACACTTGCACTCTCAGAGATTTCAGAGGACACAGATGATTCAGGTGAGCTCCCCCTTGAGTTGTCTGAGTAGTTCTTGCTTAACAATCGTAGCTTTCGGCGACCATAGTTATCTACATCATCGCCATCAACGTCATGTAAGGGAGTTTGCAAACCAACTTCCAGGCTTTCGATACTGTAAGTATTCGATCGGGAAGAAGCCGGTGGGTCAGACGGTCTACTGGAATTGGATCCAACTTTTCCTGTTTCAGAACTATCTAATATCAATAACTCCTGAGGAACTGATGGCTCCATTTCGGGATCGCTAAGGTCCTCCACATCAGTCTTATTTTCTTCCCAAATGTCTTTTTGCCTTTGTATGATCTGCCGAATCTCATTATCGTGTTTTTCACGAGAATCACGGAGGATCTGAGAAAGTTTATCACTTTTTAAATGTTTGTCCAAGCCCCTCCGCATGTAGAACAGGAGATATGCCGAGCCCGCTATGCTATGTTCCGGGGTTGTTTCCGTTACCCTAGAATCATCAAAATAGTACCAATTGTTGTCAATAAAATTCTTAACATAAGAAGTGTAATGACCTCCTCTCAAACCTCCATAATGGTTGTCTACTGAAACCAAATCGTATCTTGTATTGTCATTATCTTTGGTTACAAGGTATTTTGACATGTCCAAATCCTTAATAGGAAACTCAACAACATCATCAATTTTATCACTGAAAGACTGCTGACTTTCAAATCTTTTCAAATGTATCAGCAGAATATCTGGGGTGTTCCATAATTGAAGCTGTTTTGTGGCTTGCGTATGCTCCTTACAAACAGGACAGTACCAAGAATCGTTTATGTCTAACACTTCCCTTTTCGAGAACAAACTTAGACAATCATGCAATGTAATTCTTTTTTCACTTTCGCTGGCACGCTTTTTCCTTGTTTCCTCCAAATCGGTATTTTTCAACATCCCAGGGTTTTCCCAATTTATCTCAGAGTCAGAATTAAAAACATCATCAACTTTAGCTCCCTTCCATTCACAAATGATAGTGGTCCTACTCTCCTCTGAAATGATATTCCATTTTATATCATCTGAAATCGTTTCGTTTTTTAGCGATTTGACACTTGCAATTTCTGAGTCTTGCACATCTGGCTTTATCATTTCATCTAGGGCTACATCAATATTTAATTGTGAGGCTGTCTCAGATGAATTCTCCATTTCTACTTCAATGTTGTCCTCTAGATTATTCTCAGGTATGCTATCTGTATTCGAATAGGTATAAATATCTTTCACAACAGGAGGTAAGAAATCTTCAATGTTGGTCGCCCGGCCTAAATTAATATGAGACAACGGTGTCCATATTCTTTGAGAGTCACTGTAGGAAGTGTTACTAGTCATTATTTTGATATTAAAATGTTCATCAATTTCCTTCTGGTTGGGGTTTGTAAGATTTATGATCGATTCATATTTCCCGAAATCACAATCTTGGTAAACGTCTTTCAAATTTGGCAGATCATCGATCGTCGATTTTTCCGATAAACTATATATTGGAAATTCTGTGAATCCACCACTTAAGTTAACATAACTTTTTTCTAGCTTCAATTTAATCATATTTGGGTTGTTTAAGTCATCCCTTTTAAGCGTAATGAAGAATGGCACACCAAACAAACGAGGTGATGTGAATCCTTCATCTATCCTAGTGTTTAAAACTGGAATAACAAAATCATCTTCAGATAAGTCTAACTCATAAAAAATTACATCATCAGTTTCGGACATCAGCTCCTGAATTGGTAAATATTGAGAACTTGATTCCGCTGATTCGTAATTGGTGTAAAATTGATGATTGAATATTTCGAATCCAAAAAGCTTCTCAGGATCTAAAGCAATATTCTTTGCCACATATTGTTTTAAATCTTCATATGTTGCATTCTTGCTTAGTTCCACATCAAGCATACATGGTGGAGAGTTCTGAGGAAAAATTTTTATCTTGGAATGCCAAACAGTATTTACAGGCAGAGGTAAAGTCAAGTCATTGTAGGGGTCAAATGTTATAGAAACATTTCCACATTCTGGACATTCTAACGTTGATTTGTACATACCAACAAAGAGATCAGTAATAATTGAATCATTTCGAAGCAAGTGAGAGTTCCATGTATCGTCTGCCAACTTTTTGATAACTTCAAAATTTTGTACATCATCTTCAGGTTTCAGAGATGGTTTTTCCACGTAAGGTTTACTATGGATCCTATTCAAGTCTTCATGAAGACCATCAAGGAGAAATGCAAGGAACTCTTGCGAATCTTGTTGCCCATATCCGGCAAACATGGAATTCAGATGCCCCATTGTTGATTTGAAGTGATTTGGCGAGCAAGCCGTCGAATTATTGTGGCCACCTGCTTTTAACCCAAAAAGCATCTTAATGAGTGAACTAAACGCCTTAGCCAACTCACCTCTATATCCTAAAGGATTATCAACGTTTATCTCATTCTCAAACCCATCATACAAAAAATATTCGTAAAATGCAGGAATATGAACAAGACACTGTAAAGCAGAATTCATATAACATGTATTCCCCAAATTGTTCAGACCAGTCCTACCATGAGAGAGAGTTAATTGGTTGTACATTAGGTAATTAGATGGCCAGTGAAAATTCTCATTGACACGCATGTATTCTACTACAATATCGCCATTGAAGAGTTTTAAATCCTGTAAAGTTTGCTCTGATGGACTATCTTCAAGTTTGGTTTTGAATGGAAACCGTATGAATTGCAAAGGAGTAACCACATAGGAATTATCCAAAACTCCGCTATCCTCAACATCTTTTACATACCATATCTTCATCTTCGCCACTACATCCTTTAGCTCAGGCTCTCTATCAAAGAAGGTTTCAATAATCTTAAGTTTCAAGTCTTTTGTTGTAGACAATCGAGATATTGTGCAAAATGATATTTTGTTGTAATGACGCCGCAGTACAACATCCTCGGGCACTAAATGATGGATTCGAAAAAGACATTTGTTATATTCTGTGATTAGTTCTCCTGAAATTTCGTCCTTGATTAGTACTGTTGCCACTGGTTGGGAACCTTCAGAGAGACCATACCATTGGACAAGTTTGTTAAATACCTCTTCAGGTACAGAAGTATACGGACACCTTTCAAATTCGTTTAAAATAAAATTTTTGTAATCTTTACAGACTATAGCTGTATTAATTGGGCCCAACTGTTCAGCCTCTGTGATATCGTCGTTCAAAAAGTTGTTGTACCAGAAGTGAGGTATAATACAGGCAACATCACCTTCCCTGGCACTTTCTTGATTCGTGTGTAAAAGTTGCTCAACTATGAGACGTTGTGCTTCAAGGGACGGTAGATCATCGGATATTTCGTCTTGAATTTCTTCTGGGAGCTCCCCCTTATCGCTCTCAAGCTCATCGTCATTAGTTTTATCTTGGATTATCTCGTCTGAGAGTTCAAAATTGCGCTGCTCATCTTCTAGGCTAAAATTGTCAGAAAGATTCACCTCATTTGACATTCCTCAGTTAATAGAAACGATGTGTCATAAACATATGAAAGTCTGAGGAACACGTTCCCATATACAGCTAATATATGTGAGACACCGTCTGCCCTTCGGTTGGAACACTTAAATTTTTCAATTCAAAACAAAACTGTAGATACTTACCAATACATGCGCATGTAAACCTGTAGATATTTACCCGTACACGGACACGTGATGACTTTTCACTTGCTTGTCCGCTTATTGAAATGCTATAAAAGGACGCGTTTGTTTAGATCTCTTAGCATATTCGATCATACTTTAGTACTACTCTTTAGAAGGAATCAAGCTTTATACTAAGTCTCAGAATAGGAGCCAGCTTCACTTAAAACACCCACACCGAGCCCAGGCAGAATATCTACAAACCATAATCACGTGTTTACGCATGACCACCTTACCCTGTATGCAATTTCATACGACCCGTAAAGGAATATACCGATGACATGTAATAACCCAAGAACCACTTTTTATAACACAAATAAACCAGCTCTAAACATCAAATATTATCATTCTTAGGCTTCAACTTTAAATTATAAAATCAGATCAAAGTCCAAAACGTGTCCGGACCAACATCTACAAAACATCTACCCGTGACATATCTATCAATTATACCCCATCTTAATAAGCCTAAAATATAATATATATATTTAACGCTCTATTTAATACAATACTAATCTACATCAAAAACTATTCTTTTACATTTAACATCAAATAAAGGCCCTTACCTTGCAAATTTATTGGTCATTTCAGCCTACTCGCCACCTGTTCCTGAAACAACCGCTGCAACAGCAGTGGTGGACCCTTTAATAACAGATTCCATAATACCATAGCCCATTGTAATAACAACAACGAATGCCAGTAATGATGCCGGCACACCTCTTGTTATAAAAGTACTCATCTGCAGATATCGATCTCCTTTTCGATCTGTCATCGATATAGCTGTAACATTCGGGAATCCTGATGAGGCAAGTCCCATACCACAGGAAGCGAGCAGTGCACAACCAAAAATTAGAATTGGTGCTGCTTTTGGATTGTCAAGCTTATCGCCGACTTCTTGAACCAGTGGAACAATAATGATGGCAGACACTGTGTGTGACACAAATGTACCTATAACCAACATCAGAATGCCGAAAATGCACAAAATGGCAAACATACCATCATTCTCAATCCTTCTTTGTAGGGATCTTGCTATAAGTGATAATAGCCCTGAAGATGCAACAGCTTTACCGAGAGCAATACCACCCATAGCCAAAACGACAATTGACCATGGGAAGGAGTTTAAATTGCTTGTAGTTAATAAGCCAGTACCAAAAAACAAAACCATGGGCAAAACAGCGATTTGACCAGATGACCCAAAAGCACCCTCTATTTTTGACTCAACACACCATAATAAAATAGTACCAATGGAAACAAAAATCACGTAATATTGCTTTAGAGTGAATCTCGTTTTTATAGGGGTGAACTTGTCAAGCTTGGTTTTGTTAATTTTGAATGAAAAACACATCAGGCCCCAGCAAAGAAGCATAGAAAGAATACCTGATGGCAGTGCAACAGCAAAAAATTGGCCCCATCCAACTCCGTATGGTTTTAAATAGTTCATCGAGATCACGTTTTGAGGAGAAGAAATTGGAGATGCCATACCACCAACATCAGCCGCTAAAGCAACGCCCATAACAAGTGCTTTACCAAATGGGGAACTTGCATCAAGGGGGGTAAGCAATGGTGACAACAATGAATATGTTAAAACAGGTGCCGCCACATTTGAAATCCACATAGATAAGAAGAAAACAACACTCATTGCCATTAACAAAACATTTCTTGGTTTTACACCAGCAAATGAAAGTAACCAGGATGCCAACACTCTGGCAACATCGTATTCTGCCAAAGCTTCACCCAGAGTGAAACCTGCTAGAAGAATCATAATCGTAGAGGACCACATTTGGGACAAAATTTCCGACGACGCAGTCGCAGCACTCATAACATGACCGTTACTATCTTTCATGACTTTAAATAAAACAGTCAATAATGGAACTAATAAGGCCGTGGCATATAGAGGAATAGCCTCCGTTGCCCATAATAATGCAACACACTCAACAAGAGCCATGCAACGATGTTGTGCAGGATCATGAAAGGTTTTGACACCTAAAAGAATGGCAGTGAACACAAATATGAATCCAATTTTGAAAGCTTTCCAAGTGAAAAATAGTTTAGGAATCATAACTTTTTCTATCGTGAAGAATCTATTTGTTATAGGTCTTGGAAGGTAATATTTGTAATATTCTAATTTCAATTTTGATGCTAAACCCTGGTTTGCATCACTGTCAATATCGGCTTGCATTCCTTTATTATGAGAAAGAAGTCCCAACATATCCTTCCATGAATTACTTCTTTCCCATACAATATGGTCATGCAGAAAAGATTTCAATTCTTGCCTTGAGAACTCTAAATTGGTTGGCTGGCCCTTAACTATGGCATAATATTCAATCAGTTGATGGATTTTGTTATTCAAGACTTTGAAAGTTTCCTGTTGAAATATATAGGTGTCCTTAAAAAATTCTTCTGATTGTATCAGTTCCTGTCTTGTATTCATATGCAAAACTTTATCAAACTTCTTCGTAATTTTTCCAAAACCAATTCTATTAAGTTCAATGAAAGATTTCAATTGACACAAGTCAATATATAGGTTGATAATTGACTGTTTCAATAGGGACTTCTTCTGTGATTTGACATTAAACTGAGAATAATTTAGAAGCGCTGTATTTTCATGATTTTCATAGTCTTCAACATCATCGTCATCAATATCCTCTTCGGACAAAACCTCAGAACGCTCCTGGCTTTGATCAGATGGTTGAACATCTATTTCATCATTTCCTGCATTACTGGCTTCTGGCGAAAAGTTTTGGTGCGAGTCACTAAAGAGAGCGACGCCCTCCTTTTCTAAATCCTTCAGTAAGTTGTCAAACCTCTCGTAAAACTTGGATTCCATACGCTTGTAGAAGTCGTCTACTTTCAATTTTTCTTCGGACAAACTTGCTACAAATGCATCGTAGGTGCTGAAGAGCGTTTTGTCATCGCTGGATGAGGAAGAACGTCTTGACTCAAAAAATTTCCCCTTGACTTTCTTCAGGGAACTTGGTTTCAAGTTGCTCACATGTGGGATTTTTGGCGATGGCAAATCATCTAATTCAATTGTTTCTTCCTGAATATCGTCATCTGCCGTGACGCTTGGTTTTTTGGCATTCGAACCAGGAGACAAGCTTCCTCTATTAAAAATCTTATTCTTGAGTTTCTTGGCTAGATGCTTTGGTGAAGCAGACGCCATTGCTGGCGGATCTTCCTGAGGTAAACCATTCACGGATATTGCGCCTCGGTCGAACTTAAGTTCGTCTGTTTGTAACGTATATATCAAATTCTTCAGATCATTGTAGTCCATGTAATGGCTTTGCCATTCAGGAACAGCATTATATTTCAGAAAATGGGAGAATCTCATTGCTGCACCTTTTCTGTTCCGGTAAGCTAGAAATAGGCGTTGAAGGCTTTGCCACGAAGTACCTGACTTGCGTAGGTAATTTATTTAGCAAATGATGGACCGATCCTTTGCCTTGGCCTGTAGTATCTAAAACTTGGCTCCTCAAGTGGCTATACTATGTTTCGCAAATGTAGTTTCTCTGTCTGATAAACAAGAGAAACGATGTACGTTATAACCACTAATAGTTTTGGCGAACAGATCAGATGGGTTGAGAAAAGTTTGGGTCCACTCAGATAGCGATGTCTTGGTTTCCCTGAACACTTGCAGTTTTATAGACGAAGAACTCTTGGCCTGGATTGCCGTGTATGCTTGAACTTTTTCGTCTTCCTTTCTGCTGGGCCAGTTTATGCGAAGACCCAGTGCAGTATCCAGGGTTTTTCCATCTTTCCGTCCGCACCAAAAATTTCCTGTGGTGAAACTGTGCGTAAGATGCACACCACGTGACACAAAATACTAAAACCCGCTAAGAAGGCGCGTGTGATTCCTTTTCTTATCCTCTTTGCCTGTTTCCAAGCGGGAAGTTCTGCTGGACCTTCTGTGATAACACCATAACGACTGCCTTTTTGAGGGGAACCTCAGTCGCATATCTACCAACGGACTGACTATTCGTCTCTTCTTTTCTTCTTGGAACGAAATCTCATAGGGTTCCTAGGAGATTTTACTGAGGAGGAGAAGAAATGATCCATTAAAGGTACGAGTTTATGGACTTCAGCATAAAAATTTTATTAATTAAATCATATCTGCCCCACGTGTAGTTAAGCATGCAGGGAATTTTTATTATTTAATTTAAGATCAGCCACTCATCGCCCTCTGTATGACATGCATACAACAAAGGAATATTTTGGAAATACAGGAATTCGAAGGGCCAAGGAGATAATATCTCTGTTTATGCAAGCTGGATTTAGTTAGCAGAATGCCTTAACAACCATATACTACCTTTGTCTTGTGCTCAACAGGTTTTCTTAAAACGGGAAGGCACATTTCGAGGGCTCTTCCCCACATTCGAGTCGTTCAATTGTTATTTTCGCATTTGCACATGTAAAGACTTGGCATACACAGAAGGGCTACAAATTGAACTCCAGGAGTCTTTCAAAATAAAATTACAGGTTAATCTCATCTCTCTTAAAATCGTTCTATAGCCAACGTTCCAGCTATGCCGCCGAAAATTCTAAATATGGAGAAGACAGTTGGCAGACACATTGTCCACAACATTCCAGGCTATGGCAGGCGATGAACCACACTAGATATAAGAACGATAATGGAGCCTCAGAAACTGGTACCAAACCAGTACCAAGCTGCAGACGGTAAACCTAACTTTCGGCTTGAAAACTGCGGAGAGTTATAGAGCATCAGACATGCACAATTGGTAGCTTCATTGAGAATCCTACCATGATACGTACACACCAACTAGAGGTTTGACAAGCCCAAACATTTATACAGTTTAGTCACAAGTTCATTTTCTAGCTCAGGGCATTGTCTCAGTAGTGCCGCCACTTTTTATCAGATGCGTAAAAACCTTCAACAAAAATATATTCCATAAAGCCAGCCCTTGCGGCTAAGACCCTTATTGGTTTATATGTCAACTTCCTCAAAAGCTCAGTGGAAGGAACCACTTTTTGCTTGGTGACAATGTTGGATAGTTGTTAAATTTTAATGATCTAGTCGATACGTATGATGGCCTCATTCATCCATTAAAACCACATGATTGCGTCAGCAATTTAGCAACATTTACAAGATATTTCTCAGATTTACTTCTGGTTTTCAGACCGTCACGTCTACCTATATGATATACTGATATTCTCGAAAAATCAAGAAACTCACTGGAAACATTTGACAGATATTGCATCAGTAATAGAAAGAGAAGTTGGCTGTCTATGAGGCAGAATACGTATTTGTTCCAGTGGAAGCCAAGTTTTTAGTATAGAAGGTAACCGCCAAAGGGTCACAACCTTTAGTACAAAAAGCTACTGCAATAGACCAATTCCAAAATCGAAGAATGAGATGAAAGGTTTTCGTGTAAATAAGACGAGTACTTTCCAGAGAAAACAAAATTTCTCAATTTAGTTAGAATAGACTAAGAGGGACGTCACAAATATACATATATATTCCGAATATTATTAATCTGAAATTTCTGCCGCGTAGTATATAACCTTTTGTAATATTATCATCGAATGCAATAATACAGCCGTCGTTATATTATTAATATTGTTTAACTCAGAAACGTTACACAATAAAAAATCTTTACCCTACTGTAGAAAAAAAAGGGTTGGATTGTTGTGCTTTATGAAATGTGTGCTAGACTATATAATAGCTATTATGCAGTGAATCGTTTACTGAAAAAGTGTGCTCATTATTCACATGTAGAAGACATTACGAGCGTTGATATCAAATACGGGCAATTGCGTCGCCTCTTTTACCTTTTGAACTGGGTTCTCGGTCCACTGTTAGCCGTAAATTGGTATCGAATTTGTTACGTTAAAAACTGCCATCTGAAATGCCTGTTGACCATCCTTATTGCTAGCTTTGTATGGCCGTTTTCCAGTAAGTACTACGATTATTTCTCACTTGGGCGCATAGGCCTTGTGACTAAAATTCTGGTTATAAATTGATTCTTAGAAAAAATGTCATTGTTGTATTGTTGACTGGGATGTCTGGCTTAATCTCAAGTTGACTTAGTGTAATTAACTGATTG